>CAUYQV010077853.1:0-13245 GCA_963574575.1 Galagoides demidoff
GGGGGAGGGGGATTGGAGGGATCACTTCTGTGGTTTATCTTACAAGGATACAAGTGAATCTTTTTAACACAATAACTAAGAAAATGACATGAAGACTATGTTAACCAGTTTGATGGAAATGTTTCAAATTGTATGTGAAAACACCACACTGTACCCCAGAATTGTATTAATGTACATAGTTACCATTTAATAAAAAAGAAAAAAGAAAAAAAAAAGAACAGTTGTTCTAAGCTCTCATTCAAGTCCATTATATCTTTGTTTAATTTCTGTTTAGAGGATCTGTCCAGCTCCGTAAGAAGAGTGTTAAAGTCCCCTGGTATGATATAATATTTCTCAGACAAAGTAAGGCCTGTTTCAAAAATCTGGGACCCTTTAAGTTGGGTGCATAAATATTTAGAATTGAAATGTCTTCTTGTATTTTTCCCTTGACCAATGTGATGTGACCATCTTTGTCTTTTTTGACTTTAGTTGCTTTAAATCCATATGTATCTGAAAATAAGATTGCAAGTCCTCTTTTCTTCTGAGTTCCATTTGCCTGAAAAATTATCTTCCAACCCTTAACTCTGAGTGTTAATTTGTCTTTTGGGAGTAGGTATATTTCCTAATGACAGCAAATGGATGGCTTGTGTTTTTTAATCCAATCAGCCAATCTATGCCTCTTTAGTGGGGAGTTCAAGGCATTGACATTTATTGAGATAATTGATAAGTGTGGTAGCATTCTATTCATATTATTTTGTGACATTCTTTTGCATCATTGTGGAAGCTAGATTCTGTCCTTTAATTTCTGAGTGCTTACTTTGCTCATGATCCATTGTGATGGTCAGTGTATACAACAGGTTGAAGTATTTCCTGTAGGGCTGGTCTTATTGTAACAAATTTCCTCAATGTTTGCATATCTCTAAAAGATTTTATTTCTCTGTCAAATTGAAAGCTTAACTTAGTAGGATATAGAGTTCTGGGCTGGAAATTGTTCTGTTTAAGGAGATTAAAGCATGTTTAAGCATTGTCTTCTTACTTGAAAAGTTTCATTAGAGAAATCTACAATTACCCTGATGGATTTGTCCCTGTAGGCCAACTGGTGCTTACTCCTGGAAGCCTACAGAATCTTTTCTTTTGTCTTAACTTTGGACAGGTTCATCACAATGTGTCTTGGAGAAGCTCTATTAGCGTTGAGGTGACCTGGGGACTGATATGCCTCTGAAATGAATGTGTCAGAAACTTTGGTGGTATTTGGGAAATTTTCATTTATAATATTCTCTAGTGTGGCCTCCATTCTTCTGGGGTATTCTTCTTACCCTTTTGGGATACCTATAACCCATATGTTTGAATGCTTCATAAAGTCCCATAATTCTGTAATTGACCACTCTGCTTTCTCTCTCTTTTTTTCTGCCTCTTTAACTATCTGAGTTATCTTAAGAGCTTTGTCGTCTACCTCTGAGATTCTTTTTTCTGCATGGTCTAATCTCTTTTTGATACTTTCTACTGCATCTTTAAGTTCCCTAATTGACTGCTTCAATTCCTTCAGCTCTGCTATATCCTTTCTATATTCTTCATATTATTCATCTCTTATTTGATTCTGTTTTTGGATTTCCTTTTGGTTATTTTCCACTTTCTCAGCAATTTCCTTCATTGTTTTCATCACCTATATTTTAAATCCCCTTCTGTCATTTCTGACATTTCTTTATAGGTAGAATCCTCTGCAATAACTACTTCATGGCCCCGTGGGGGAGTTGCTCTGGACTGGTTTTTCATGTTGCCAGGATGTTTCTGCTATTTCTTCCACCTGAGTGTTTCCTTTTATCTCTTTCCTTGCCTTAATTTTCCTTTCACGTCCTCTTGGTCTTTAAGTTACTGTGCCTCTGGCCTAAGGTTTTGATGATTCCTTTTGGTACAGGACTAAAAGGATGAGAAGATTGAAGAACAAGAAAGGAAAAAAGATTAAAAAACAGAAAAAAGAGAGGGGGATAGAGTAAACGGCAATATTGACAAAAAGAAGAGAGGCACAGAAAGAGGAAGACAAGAGTAAAAAAGGTCTACAGTAGGAGACTTTGACCCACACCTTAATATCTCCCAACCTGTGGGGGTGCTGGATTGGGTTGTTTCCTTGAGGGTAGCAGTTCTTTACCAGCCTGAGAAGGCATGGTACCCCAACTCCACCAAATAGAGAGGTAAAATGAAAATACTATAAATTGAACCAAACCAAACAAACAGAAAACCTTACAGAATAAAATCATGTTAAATACTAAATAATAGGATCAGAAACACTAGCAAAAATGAAGTTCTTCTTATTAAAGAAGGCAACAATGGAAAATTATATTTACACTAGAAAAATGAAGAAAGAAAAAAAGCAAAATCTAGCAGGGAAAAATTGGAGTTAAAAAAAAGGAAAAAAATCCAAAAATAAAGCAATATATATATATCTTGCTGAATATTGTCTGGGCAATGGGTGATCTTCTAGGGTATGAGATGCTTATCACAATGCTGATAAAGCTGTATAAGATGGAGACTGGAGGCCTCTGCTGACTTCTTTGCCCTCAAACTCCATAGGGTTGAGATCCTAATCTCTCATCAGCCTGCTTAAGACACCTTAAACTGTTAACCTTGGCTAAGCAGAAGCTTTCCCAGGAAAGCATGTGTCACTGGGATCTCTTCTGAAGTGGCTTCCCACTTATCAGTTCTGCCAAAACCAACCTTAGTCTATTCCCCTGAGGGCCAAGGATGCAAGGCAGCTGTCCTACTGCCAAACACTAAAAGCTCCAATCCTCCCTTCAGTCTCATCCTGGCTTCTGGTGCTGTTCACAGTCACTAGATCACTCGCCCAAGGTCTCCCAGCCTGGGGCCTCCTTCTTCAACCCTGAGGGCAGAGCTTACAGGGTAGCTCTCCCACAATGTTTGTCTGAAGCCTATAGCTGAAAAATGATAGCTCTGTTCTGGCCCAGTGGCTCAATCCCAGACCCTGGACAATGCTTAAAGTCACCTGCAACTCACACAAGTTCTTCCGAGATAATTCAACTGAGTCCCCAAGTCTGAAACAACAAAACAACCCACAGGGAAGCCCTTCCCTATCTGCAGTCTTACTGCTGTTGTAGGTACAGCCATAGTAGCCACCACAACCTCAGACTGAATGAATGCAGCCACTTGCCACTTCTCCCCTGCTTTTGACCTCCTCTGGGGTCCAGAAGTCTCTTGTTGTCTCCCAGCATCCCCAAAGGGATGGTTCTGGCAAAGTCCACAAGCCAGAGGTGCCTGGAGTCTTCTCTCCCCAATATCACCATGCCCAATTGCAAAGAAGCTGTTATTCAGCTAGCATCTTGCTCTGAATCCCCTTTAGTGTATTTTTAAATAATAAATTAGTAGACATAAGTTTTTTCCTGAGTTATATGAGCTAGTCTATGAAAAGAAAGAATCTGAAAAGTAGATCATAGGAACCTCTGATTTGTAGCCAAATCAAACTGAAATTATCTATAACCTATGACCTATCCACTGTAGTTGATTTCTGGAGTTGGGGGAAGTCTTGTGGGACTCAGCTTTTAACTGTGGGGTATGTTGGCATCTCTAGTTAGATAGCATCACAATTGAATTGGATTACAGGACACTGAGTAATCTATAGAGAATTGGAGAATTGCTTGGTATGAAAAAAATCACCCATAAAACTGATATAATGAAGTACAGAAGTAAAGTGTTCTGAAGTATTGAGTGTTATGAGTGAGACTATAGAGTAAAACAGTTTGATCCTCCTATACACAGTTACCAACTTGACATACAATTAGGTTCAATTGTGTCCCTTGTTTTCTATTTTAGAACATTATTTTTCCTTTTTATGATCTAATTTTATTTTTTAAATATGTAAAGTATGTAATTTGAAGGTGAAAACTATTAAGGTATGTTTAAAAACTTTAATGAAGATTTGCTTGTATTCCAAAGCCTCCCACTATGACTTTGCACATTATCATCTCCACCAGAGGGAGCTATTTGATTTGTTTCTAGTTTATCCTTCCAGTGTTTCTCTTTCAAACATTTTCCCTCAATTTGCATCTTAAAATCAACAAAATATGGTATATCTATGCCTAAGCAATATACACTTTAGTTCTAGGGACTTTTAGACTTCAGAGAAAGAATATCTTGCTATTTGTTATTTTCTGGACTCTTTTTTTTTTCCTGCTCAATATTATATTACTGAGATTTGTGCAAATTGCTCTCTAAAGCTACAGTTTACTCATTTCATTGTGGTGAACTATGTACACCATTGTGTGAACATACCACAAGTTATTTATCTTCCTGTCAATAACATTTGGTTGTTTCCAAGATATTTTTTTCCTATCATGTATGTACTCCCATAAATATTTTTATTCATATATTTTTTGTCTTTTTCATTCTTATACATGCATACAACTTATACATATTTTAAACATGGCATTGCTAAGCAGAAAGAATATTCTGTAATATATTCCTACAGTAACAATTGTAGGAAGATTTCCAGTTTCTGATCTGACATATAAAGAGCTTAAAAGTTATTCCCACTCAAAGGACAAGAAAAAAACTGAATGAACTGAAAACAATTCTTTTTAGATCCCTCAGAGAATTGAGGTAATTGGGCACATCACTGTCCTGAAAGTCAGAGAGAGAAGCAGACACAGAGAACCACAACTTATTAGAATAAAACTGTCCATAAGAATCAGTAATTGGAAGGAAAATTAAATTACTGGAGGCTCAGTATGAACTAGTTGGAGAGTTAAAAACTCCAAGGCTGTCCAGTGTGAAGTCGAGACCCCACACTTTTTGTGAGTTTCAGCTCCAAGAGCACAACCAAGTTCTCATACTGAAAACAAGAGAAAAACCCTGCAGTGCTGCTGGGAGGGAAAGGGTGTGAAAGTTATCAGAAAATGGAGTCAATTTTTTTTTTGTTTTAAAAAACAAAAGACTGACAAGTAGAGCTCAGACCATGAAGAGAAATGTTCTCATAGGTGGTGCCTGTGGCTCAAAGGAGTAGGACTCTGGCCCCATATGCTGGAGGTGGTGGGTTCAAACCCAGCCCTGACCAAAAACTGCAAAAAAAAAAAGAAATGTTCTCATGTATAAATGCCTGATGAAAAAAAACTGTCACCAAAGACTTTGCAAAAAATCATGACCTTGCACAATGGCCATAGCAACTTTACACCAAAAATACTTCTGTGAGGACATCTGCCCAGCTGCTGCCTGTTCAACCTTGGCCTGGCCCAACCTTCTTATTGTAGCTGAGGATAACCATCTCAAAACTGAGGATAACCATCTCAAAACAATTATGTAATCCTCCTCAGTTGTCTTCTAAAATCCTTTGTTTTCCTTTATCTCCCTGAAGAGGCAGCTAGTTTACTATAGCATAAGCACTCCCACTGCAATGGCCTATTCCTGAGTAAATATCATTTTCTCTTAGGAAGCCTCTCTGTTTTTTTAGATTCACAAAAGGAAAAGTAGCCACTCTGAATACAGCCAAAGCATTCTGTTCTTAACAGGAGCTGACTTTCAAAAAAGAAAAAAGCAACTATTTCCCCAGAGCACAAATGACTAGGGTTTTATTGAGCCTAACTGACTAACTGGCCTGGGAGAAGGAGATATCCAACTCCAGACCCTTCTAGCCTCAATGCTGAGAAGCACTTGTGGAGGTCACACCTCAGGCTCAGGGTCACTAGAACAGTGAGACCTATTCATAGGCATACAGAAAGCTTTCTCTCTGCTGACACCTTACCACCACATCAGTAGGGGTCTTGCTTAAGAACAGATGAATGCAACTGAGATTTACATCTCAGACCTTGTTTAAGAAGAAATAATTGGGGAATCCAAAAGACAGTAAGGGAAAGAGAAACAAGGACATTGGAGAAATTTTAGCCTCAGACACTTATCACTATAGCAAGCAGTAAATAAGTTCTAACCCCTAACCAGATTAACATTAAAACCTCACAGTAAAGGCCTATTTACCTCAGTTCTCTAGTCTACCACATAATGTCCAGCTTTCAACAAAAAATTGTAAAGTCAGAAAACATACTTTGAAATCATAGAGTAAACATTAGAAGACTCAGGTAAGTCAGAGGTATTGAATTATCAAACTAGAAATTTAAAACAATGATGAACGTGCTATGAGCTCTCATGAGAAAAATGCAAGAACAGATGGGTAGTGTAAACAAAGTGATGTAAACTCTAAAAAATAATCAAAGGAAACATTAGAAATCAAAAACACTAGCAGAATATCTACAAACTTCGAAAATTAAAATAGAAATGGAAAAAAATAACGAAAAGAGAGACAACAGAATATCCAAAAACAGTGAGACAATCACAAAAGCATGAAATATATGTAATGAAAATACCAGAAATAAAAGAAAGAGCAAAAGAAATATTTGAAGAATTGATGACTAAAATTTCCCTTATTAATGGTAGACACCAAATCATATCTAGGAAACCCATAGAATAGCAAATGAATATACCTACGCATATCATACCCAAATTCCAAAACATCAAAAACAAATAGAAAATCTGGACAGAAGGTGGAACAAGGGGAGGGTAGAGAGGGAAACTTATGTATAGAGATGAAGGGTGAGAATTACTTGAGACTTCTTTTTAGGAACCACACAAACATGAAGGGAATGAAGTGAAATATTTACACTAGCAAAAGAAAAACTACCATCGACCTATAAATTCTGTATCCAGAAAATTATCTTTCAAAAATGAAGGAGAAATAGATTTTCTCTGACTAATAAAATTTAAAGATGTTTGTCACCAGTAAAAACCTGCCCTACAAGAAATGCTAAAAGAAATTCCTCAGAAAAAAAGAAAAAGAAAAAACTTGGATCTACACACAAAGAAAGGAAAGTGCTAAAGAAGAAACAAATGAAGGTAAAAGAAAAATTTTTTTCTACTTCATATTGATAGAATCAGATCACTGTTCAAAATAGTAATAGTGTCAGGTGTGGTGGTTCATGCCTGTGATTGCTTAAGGTCAGGAGTTCAAAATCAGCCTAGGTAACATAGTGAGGTCCCCTCATCTCTACAAAAAATATAGAAATAAGGCAGAAGTGCTGGTGTGCTCTTATAGTCCCAACTATTTGGGAGGTTGAGGCAGGAGGATCATTGAGCCCAGGAGTTTGAGATTACAATGAGCTATGATGATTTCACTATTCTCTAGCCCAGAGGACACAGTGAGACCCTAGGAAGAAAGAGAGGGAAGGAAGGAAGGAAGGAAGGAAGGGAGGGAGGGAGGGAGGGAGGGAGGGAGGGAGGGAGGGAAAGGAAGGGCAACCGTGTATTTGGTGTGATTATAGTTTATGGATAAGTGGAATGAATGACTGCAATATTATAAGGAAAAGGAAGGAGTAATTAAGAATACTGTGTTATGCAGAATTAACACTATCCATGAAGAGACATAGTATTATTTGGAAGAAGACTTGAATTAGATATAAATACTGAAAAAAATCAAAGCCAACTAATAAAAAAAAGTATTTAAAAAGAAGTATAACTGATATAAGAGAGAAAATGGAATCTTATGAAATGCTCAAATTAGCTACAGAAGGCAAAAAAAAAGAGTGAAAGTCCACAAGAAGGGAGAAAGGGGAGAAACAAGAAGAATAACAAACAGAAAACAGTAACAAATGTGGTAGGTCTTTATGAACTATATTAATAATCACTTTAAATGTCAATGATGTAAATTCACAAATTTAATGACAGAGATAGTCACAGTAGACTAAAACCAAATTATATATTGTCTATAAGAAATACACCTTAAATATAAAGACACAGATAGATTAAAAGCAAGATAAAGATATAACATGTTAATACCAATGAAAAGAAATCTCAAGTAGCTATAGTAATTTTGGATAAAGCAGACTTCAGAACAAGGAAAATTATCAGGGATAAAGAAGGACATTACATAATAATAGAAGAATCAGTTCTTCAAGAAGACATAATAATTCCTAATTGTTGTGCACCTAATAACAAAGCATCAAAATATGCAAGATAAAACTGATAGAACTGCAAGGAGACATAGATAAATCCACTATTATGTTTGGAGACTACCATATACCTCTTTTACAGGCTACAAATCTGACAGACAAAAAATTAGTAAGGACATAATTGAGCTGAACAGCACCACAACACAACTGGATCTACTGGAATCTATAAAATATGTCATCCAGGAGGCACCTGTGGCTCAGTGAGTAGGGCACTGGCCCCATATTCTGAAGGTGATGGGTTCAAATCTGCCCCAGACAAACCACAACAAAAAAATAGCCAGGTACCGTGGTGAGTGCCTGTAGTCCCAGCTACTCAGGAGGCTGAGGCAAGAGAATCACCTAAGCCCAGGAGTTGGAGGTTGCTGTGAGCTGTGTGATGCTGCCACAGCACTCTACTAAGGGTGATAAAGTGAAATGATGTTTCTCTAAAAAAAAAAAAAAAAAAAAATGTCATCCAACAACAGAAGAATCTATATTCTTTCCAAGTTCACACAAAACAAACATTATGATAAGCACCATTCTGGGCCATAAAACATACCTTAACAATCTCAAGTGAATAGAAATGACACAAAATATCCTCTTAGAGTACAATAAATAGAGTTAAAATTCTATTCACTCTTTAGAAATCAAAAACAGAATGATAGCTGGAAAACCTCCCCCCAAAATACTAGAGATTAAATAATCCACTTCCAAATAAACATATGTTAGAGAAAGCTCAAGTGAAATTTAAAAAATACAAGGTGGGATAATTAAGTTCATGAACTTATCACTATGTGCTGATATTGGCAGCACTGTACAAACAACTCTGTTAGGTTTCATAACCTTGGTATATCAAAGTTTCATGGTTGTGTTTGTGTTGACTTGTGATGATGTTCTGCCAAATGGCAATCATTATCATTGTTGAATGCTTTTATGTACTGTTGCAAGAATGCTGGAGCAAAGAGTTTAAGAGAAATCAAGGGCATGTTAGTTCAAGTTTTGAGGGTAAATGCCCAGAAGAAAACAAACAATAGTGTACAAATGAATTAAATGTATCTCTGCAGGAAGAGAAAATATCACTGATGAAGAGAGATCAGGGTAGCTAGTAATCAGCAGAACTGAGAAAAACATTGCAAAAATTCATTGAATTATGTGCTAAAATAATCAGCAAACTGTGAGAAGCATAGCAGACTAAATAAATATCAATAGAGAAATAGTTTGAAAAACCTTAACTGCAAATCTTAGCATGAGAAAGGTGTGTAAGAAAGTGGTCTTGAAGAAGCTCAGAAATAAACAAAAGCAAAGAGATCATGACACTGTCTGTGAGGGAGTTTTTAGCTGGAAAACAAATAATTGTATTGGAACACTCTCCTTACTCACCTGATTCGGCCCACATTAACATTTTCTTTACCTGAAGGTAAAGGAAATACTGAGAGGAAGACATTTTGATGATATTCAGGACATCAAGTGTAATACAATGAAAGATCTGATGGACATTCCAGAAAAAGAGTTCAAAAATTGCCATGAAGGATGAACTAGGTGCTGGTGTCAATGCATAGCTTCCCAAGGAGTGTACTTCAAAAGTTACCATAGTGAGATTCAGCAGTGAGGTATGCAGCACTTCTAAGATGAGTTCACAAACTTAATAGTCAGAGCTTATATTTTGATCTAAATGTAAATGAAAATACAACTTATCAAAATTTGTGGGATAAAGTAAAAGCAGCACATTGAGGGAAATTTATAGCATTGGGTGCATATAAGAGAAAAAGAGAAAGAACATAAAATGAATAACTAAATTCTACCTTAGAAAACAAGGAGAAAATTGGATTCAAAGAAATTAGAACAAAAGAAATAAAAATTAGAGCAGAAATCAATGACATTAAAAACCAGAAACCAACAGAGAAAATGAAGAAAATAAATGGTGGTTCTTTAAATACATCAATAAAAGTGATAAATCTCTAGCTTATTTAATTCAGGGGGAAAAAAGAGAGAGATAAGATACAACTTACCAATCCTATAAATGACTTTAGAAGAAAAAATAAAGAATACTATGAACAATCTGAACTCACAAATTTGAAAACTTAGATGAAATGGACCAATTCCTTGAAAGACACAACTACCAAAACTCACACACACACGAATAGGCAATCTGAATAGACTCTTATTTATTTATAAAGCTGAATTAATAATTAACAACTTTACAAAACAAAAAGTTGAGGCCCACGTGACTTCATTGGTAGAGTCTGCCAAACATTTAAGAAAGAAATTCTATCAATTCTTCACGATTTCCTACAGTAAATTTAATAGTGCCAGGTAGAAAATATTCTAACTCATTCTATGAGGTTGGCAATACCCCTATACAAAAATCAGGCAATGACATTATAAGAAAAAACTGCTACAGATCAGTATCTGTTATGATCATGAACACATACATACTTAACATTTTAGCAAATCAAATTCAACAATGATAAAATATTACACACCACAATTAAGTGGAATGTATTCCAGATATGCCAGGCTCTTTCAAAATTTGAAAATGAATTGGTTTAATGCATCATATCAATAGGCTACAGAAGAAAACTCATATGGTTATATCAATACGTGCAGGAAAAGCATTTAACACCCATTTGAGGTAAAAAACAAATCAACACTCTTGCAACTGGGAATAGGGGAAATGTCCTAAACTTGATTAAAAAAAAATCTGCAAAACTCTACAGCTAACACATACTTAAGGATGAGAAATTAGACACTTTCATGCTAAGATCAGGAACAAGGCAATGTTACACTCATGCCTGTAATCCCAGCACTTTGGTAGAGAATAAGGTAAAGAGTGCCCTCATTATTCTTATTCAACACTGTCCTCAAATTCTTAGGTAATGCAATAAGACAAGACAAGAAAAGAAAAAGTATATATATTGGAAAATAAGAAATAATTATATGATGACCTCATTGTCTGTGAAAAAATCCCAAGGAATCAACAGAAAATCTGCTGTAACTAATGGGTGATTATAGCAAGGATATAGGATAGAAGATACAAACGTTGATTACTTTCTTATGTACCATCAAAGAACAATTAGAATTTGACTACAAAAATACAATATCATTTATATTAGCACCAAAAAATGAAATTTTTGGAAATATATATGACAAAATAGGTACAAGATTTATATAAGGAAAACTATAAAACTCTGATGAAAGAAATTAAAAACAAATGGAGATACATGTATATTCCATGTACATGAACAAAAAAACTCAATAATATCAAGATGTAAGTTCTTTCCAACTTAATCTGTAGATCCAACATAATCTTCATCAAAATCTCGGCAAGTCATTTTGTGGAAATCAATAAACTCATTATAAAGTTAATATGGAAAGCAAAAGACCCAGAATAGCCAACACAATTGTGAAGGAGAAGAATGAAGTTAGAGGACTACTATTCTCTAATTTCAACATTTACTATTAAACTAAAGCAATCAAGATAGTGTATATCAGTAAAAAGAAGAAAAAAATAGATTTATTGAACAGAATCAAGAGCCCATAAATAGATCCATATATAAATTTAGTCAACTTATTTTTTTCTTTTGGTTTTTAATTGTTACAAGCTCATAATAAGTGTATATATTTATAGGATATATGTGATGGTTTGCTTCAAGCACATAATGTCTACTAATAAAATCAAGGTAATTGTCGTATTCATCACCTCAAGCATTTATCACTTTTTTGTGTGTGTTAGGAAATTCCAGTTCCACTCTTTTATTTATTTTAAAGTATACTTTACATAATTTATTGTTGACTATAGTCATTTTGTTATGCTATCAAATATTGTTCATTTTGTCTAACTAATTATATTTTTGCACTCACTAAATATCCCCACTTTATTCCCTCCTCCCTGCCTTCTTTCCCAGCATCTGGTAACCATTATTTTACTCTCTTCTTCACAAGATCAATTGCTTTATTATTTAGCTCATGTGCATGAGAACATGTGAGATTTGTTTTCCTGTGCTTGGCTTATTTCACTTAACACAATGTCCTCTAGTTCCATACATGTTGTTGCAAGTGGCAGGATTTCATTCTTTTTATGGATCTGCATTACTTCATTGTGTATACGTACCACAAAATTTTTACCCATCCATCCATTGATAGATTCTTAGGTTGATTCCAAGTCTTGGCTATTTTGAATAGTACTACAATAAATATGAGAGTGTGTTATCATTTCAATATACTGATTTCTTTTCTTTTGGATTTCTACTTAGCAGTGGGATTGTGGGGCTATATGTATATATTGGAGAAGGAAGAGCAAACAAATTCCAAACCAGCAGAAGAAAAGAAATAATTAAGGTCAAAGCAGAACTAAATGAAATTGATTCCAAAAGAATAATTCAGAAGATTAATAAAACAAAAATTTAGTTCTTTGAAAAAATAAACAAAATAGAAAGGTCTCTCACTAGATTAACTAGAAACAGAAAAAAAAAAAAGAGTATTGTAATAAACTCAACCAGAAATGAAAAAGGAGATAATACAACTGATACCAGAAAAATATAAAATATCATCTCTGAATGATATTTTGCACATAAAGTGGAATATGTTGAGCAAATAGACAAATTCTCAGAAACACACTACCTTCCCAAGCTCAATCAGTAAGAAATAGAACCCCTGAACAAACCAATATCAAGTAATAAAATTGAAGCAGCAAAATAAAAAAGCTTCCAACAAGAAAAGTCCTTGACCAGATGGTTTCACAGCTGAATTTTACCAGACCTACAAAGAAAAACTGGTATGGTGCCTATACTGCAGAAATTATTTCATAACATGGAGAAGGAAGGAATCCTTCCACATCATTCTACAAAGCCAATATCACCTTGATACCAAAGCCAAGAAAAGATACAACAAAAAATAAAACCACAGACCAATATCCCTTATGAATATACATGCAAAAATTCTCAATACATTCCCAGAAAACCATACTCAACTGCATATTAAAAAGTAATCCACCATAACCATGTGGGCTTTATCCCAGAGAGGTAAGTATGGTTCAACTGACAGGCATCCTCAAACTACACCTGCAGGCCACATGTGGCCCACCTAGGACATTTATCCGGCCTGCTGGGTGTTTTTGCCACCACTGCCTGTCCTGCTTAGCAGCCAACTTGTCCTGGGGCTCGCAGTCCAGCCTTTCAATGGTCTGAGGGACAGTGAACTGGTCCCTGTTTAACCAGTTTGATGAGAGTATTTCAAAATGTATATGAAAACAGCACACTGTACCCCATGATTGCATTAATGTACACAG
>CAUYQV010077854.1:0-56490 GCA_963574575.1 Galagoides demidoff
ATAACTGAGAAAATGACATGAAGGCTGTGTTGATCAGTTTGATGGAAGTATTTCAGATTGCATGTGAAAACCCCACACTGTACCCCAGAAGTGTATTAATGTACATAGTTATCATTCAATAAAAAAATTAAAAAAAAATATTTCATCACTCTAAACATTGATAACTAAACTTCCTCTCTAGGAAGAGTATCCAAATAAACACAAAGACAGCAAATAACTCAATAAATAACAATATAAAACTCCGCACAAGAATTTTTAAAAAGTGGAGCTGTATAGAATCTAGTAACACAGTAACAGGTGAGCATTACAAATCAATCTAATTGTCAATTTTTCCATTGCATCAAATTGTACCTATGTAGCTGGGAATATGAAAAATAAGATGTCTTCAGGTCCAGAATTCTTGGTATTTTTGTTTTTTGTTTTTTTTTTACAGACAGAGTCTTACTTTATTGCCTTCAGTAGAGTGCCATGGCATCACACAGCAACCTCCAACTCCTGGGCTTAAGCAATTCTCTTGCCTCAGCCTCCCAAGTAGCTGGGACTACAGGTGCCCGCCACAACACCTGGCTATTTTGTTGTTGTTGCAGTTTGACCGGGGCCAGGTTTGAACCAGCCACCCTCGGTATATGGGGCCAGCGCCCTACTCACTGAGCCATAGGCGCCGCCCAGGTCCAGAATTCTTGGAATCAGATGTGATTGGTTTGGAAAGGCTATGAGGAAACAAAATTATTTAGCAGAGGTTGAGAGACAAAAATACAAAATAAGGTTGTTAAATGATAGGGAGAGAGAATCTGGTTAAGGTCAATAGTGTACCGTATTCAGGGATAGCTCCTAGATAAAAACATGCGGCACCTGAGTTTGCATCACCCTTCTCCTGCACTGTGGAGACTGCTAACTGTCCAGGGACTTCACATCCTGGTTCCCATTAATCAGGACATTTGGTTGCACGTGACTGGACACCAACTGAGGCATAGTAAAACAGTGGTTTGTGGGGAGAGATGCTCAGGGAATGAAAAACACAGGATGGTTTTGAGTGTTACGGGTTTCCAGAGCTGCCCTTTTTATTCTCCCCCTTTCTCAGTGCTGCTTTTTACTGAGTAGATCCACATCACAAGATTTCCCCCCTGGAAATGGGGGGATATGAACCTCAACAGAATGAATTAAACATAGGAAAGAATTGTTTTTCCTAGGAAAATCAAAATGGCTTTAGCAGAAAAAAAAAAGGGAGGGGGGAATGGTCCAAACCAGTGTCTATTAAAGTTCTGAACAGTAACCCACACTCCAGATGCCTTGCTTACCTACCACTACCCAGCAGAAGAGGTTTATATTTCATTCTTCGTGGTGCTCCTAAAGGAATAAACTTCCTTCATAAAGGAATAAACTTGAGTCTCATAGCTCCACTACCATAGCCTGGGAAATTCAGGGCATCCTTTGGTCTTCCTTACTAGTACCTCTTCCTGAGAACCCCCAGTCCAGGTGGCCATTATTACTATTTGGTGAATGTAGTTAATTTTTATATTGTCTAAAGCTAGTATCTTCCCCTCTGTATTGCACCCACTAGTTCTAATTCTTCTTCTGGAGCCACTCAACCCATTCCCATTATGTGTCCTACATAGTAGATCTTCACATTTTTAAAGGCAAGTTTACTCAACGACTAACTGTGCATATGGAATAATTTTCAGAAATCTGACACCCAACATCTTATTTTCACCATTTTTTCTCCATCTGTTATACTACTCTTTTCTCTTAGACTTCCTTTTCATTTGAAGCTTAAGTTAGACAATTTTTTGTTGTTTTGATTTTGCTTGTTTGTTCATTTTGTTTATATAGTCTCAGAACATGAAAGAAGTAATAGTCCCACCAAAATTCAGTAAAGAATTATTATCTTCTTATTTAATTACTCATGATCTACTACCTCCACATAGTTGAGAGAAATAGAAATATACCAATTTCCACCATGGAAAAAATATATTTTGTGTCCCTGTAGATTTTTTTCTCTTGTGTAATTTTTCAAATTGTTTTACTCCCAAACAAACAAACAAGCAATTTGAACCTTATATAGAATGCATACTTTATAATCTTGGAGTCTACAAAAATTTTATTTATTGCTACAAATGGTTGGATTCCTGCTAGCATGCCATGGGAACTGAATTTCTGCCCTAATGTTTTGGCACATCTTCAGTATACTTACCTCTGTAGGAGTGGTGTGTATCCACAATTATGTTATTTGAAAAGAATCTTTGTACTGGAAAATCCCATTGAGATGTAGCATTGCGTTTCCAAGGGTGCCTTGGGACAAGAAAGAATGGGGCAGTAATATACAGCCACTTGGTTACATCATTCATACCAGAGAAATTATCATCCTACTGCTGACGGGGAACACTTGTACTTCTCTATTATCAAAGATTTTGCAGAACTGCTCAGCCCCCTCTATTCATTTCATTCCAGCTGTTCTAACAGAAGGAATGAAGCTGATTGTTTCATTCTCTAAGCATACATTAAAACAGACAATGCCAACATTTGGGGGGCTTTCTAAGGGGTTTTTGCTCAATTTGGACTGTGTGTGGAGCAAGCTCACTGCCTTATAACAAAAGCATGAAACTCAGCAGTGACAGGCAAGTCAAAGGCTAAAGAATTTGTTAAAAGGAAGAAGCCTTAAACGTTCAGTGTAAACAGCCAGAGACATTGAGGAAGGAAGCTGGGGAAAGGTACAGGGGAATGTGAGAGGGAATGTGCCCTGGCCCAGCAACACATACTTTCATAAACCTTTGGGAAATGCACTTCTCGGGCTCCAAGGACTCCTTCCTGAATTCGTCCCACATTAAAGAGCCAGAAGCTTCTACTCTGAGCTTGTGCTTCGTGCCTTTCAAGTGTTTATAGCTCTGGGGTTTTTTGATACCAACATATTAAAATCGTTTTAGGTCTAGTATCTATGCTTTCGTGTCATGTTATCTTGCTCTTTCCTTGGGAATCTTCTACTTTTTTCATTGAGATTCCCTTCTCACTATACTTTCTGCATAAATTACAAATATTCAAATACAGTAGAACCTCTGTAAGTTGACTACCCCAGGTACTATAACAAACTAGTCAACATACAGAAGTCAACAGAAGGAACTAGGCCTACTGTACTGATATGTTCATGGGGTGCATGTCCAGTCTATGACAATAAGGTCAACTTAAGGAGGTGGTCAGTGTCGGTAGGTGGTCAGCTCTGGTGGTCCCACTGTATTCTCTTTCCTTTTCCTGCTACTCCCATTCTTCTTGTATGTCCAATTCACAAACACATACTACCACTCACTTTTTCCATATCAATAGGTCTTTACAAATTAATCATGGAATTTCATTTGCAATATATGTTCCAGAAAGTCACCACTAAGAGAGAAAAGTTAAAAAGTGATGTGAAATATGTTTTGCATAGTGTACCAGAAGTGTAAAAACTTAGGAATCAAGAAGCTTCCCCAAAATTACTTTTCTTGTATGAGTACTGGGAAAAATATATCTCCATATTTTGGTCCCATAATGATGATAAATTTTGATTCTCAATTTAATATCATTGTAGAAGGCAGTATTTTACCTACGGTGAGGCTATTTTTTACATCCCAGATACATATGAATTTAATAGTTGGACATTCCCACTGACTTTTCCAAGTGGTAATTTTCAGTGGTAATTTTAAAATGCACTACATTCTGTTATAAGCCATAGAATGGAGTAGAATCGTCATACCTGCCCCTTGTTCCCCAAACTCTCATTCCACCTTCAATACCTGGACTGCTGACAGCTGGAGGATTTGGTTTCTTTCTGAGAAATGAGATTTCATTGAAAGCTGCTACTTCTATCTAGAAAGTTCTCTTCTGGCTGGCTTTCTCTTGAATCACACTTTATTTCACTCTGCCTCCCATGGGAATTGGGGTCTCCTCTCCTCTAATTTAATACAGTCAAAAGGAAACCTAGAGGCCCACACATGTACTGTTTGGTTCCCCATAAACAAGCTGTGTAGGTCATTGGTTACCTCTGAAATGTCTAATAAGGAGATATGCATTCTGTCTAGGGTGTTCTGTGTCCTACATATACTCCTTGAAGTCATGCGACACAGACAGGCAGCTGGATTCAAGGATTTGATGATCCCCGTCTTGGCCACACAGTTAACTTGCCCAATTCAGGTGAGCAGATGTAAAGAATGTTGGAAAGGAATAGGGTGTAGGGAGTCCAAATATTTTTGTTCTCTGCTTCAGATTGGAAGAGTAGGACTTGCCTTGGGTAACACATTAAATACATGAACACTGAAGATAGATGATGAGCAAAAGAAAAAGTCTATGCATATTTAACAGGATATCTGACACCACAGATAAACAAAACAGCCCCCTGGAGCCTGCAGATCACAGGTTGGCTATCCCTGGAAAGGATTTGAATGGCTCAATTCCGGGCACAAACTAAGCTATACAATGGGCATTAAACTGAGGCAAGTCATTACTCAAAGAGATGAGTCAGTCTGAAAGCAAATACCTAGGAAAGACTTTTGATTTTCTGCTTGTGTTTCACAATTCTACATATAGTATAATCATATATCCTCTCCCCCTAATAGGTTAGGGATCCAGCCTAAAGGATCTAAGAGCTCAGTCTCTGCTGCCTGGCTCTTTTTTCTATGGTGAAATGACTTAATATTTCTCTTATTGTTTTCTCCCCAAAAAACCTCCCTCGCAGTGTTTCTCTCTCTCTCTGTATTATACACACACCACGGACACACAAATGAAAATATCACTTAATAAAACCAATCACTTAATCCAAAAACCTACCCAAACTTTCTTCAAATGATATGATTCATCTCTACCTTCAATTTCTGGCATTGTCCAAATTCCTTCTCACTGAATTTTAGTTTACAGATGTACCTTTAAAATGGCCTTGGGCTCCTCAAAACCCTTTCCTGTTAGCCTTCCACCTGCCCAAAGCATCCACAAACACATTGCTACTCTTAGGTTTGGTTTTGTTTACAGAATTGTAGGTTTGTGAGTCGTGGGGTATTGTGTGTAATCAAATAAGTTTAAATTGCTCTCTGGATATTCCTCTCCATATATGTCATGGTTGACCACCCCACCCCTAGAAGGAGCTATGCTTGGGTTCTCAAGAAAATTATTCAGAAAGTATCAGGTCAGACTTTGTGGGGGAGGGGAAGATTGGGTCTATTAGTCAGTAGAGGATCTAGTAGATTATCATATACATGAATCACCCACAATTGCAGTCTATACATGTCTATCTGAATGACTGATTCTTGAGGATGTATTGAGCAGATCCGTCTCTTGTATTTCAGGCAACCTCCCCTTAATGTCAGCTAGTGATCTCCAAAGTGAATGAGCAAGGCAGACCAATGGGTAGAGAAACTATTAGGGTGAAGAAACTATTGGGCACTCTATTTACTTGTTTTTTATTTTCTCAATATTATTGTCTCAGTTTTATTAGTCATACATTTATGAAAGTTATAAAAACACATAAATATGGGTGGTGCCTGTGACTCAAAAATGTAGGGCAACAGCCCCCATATGCCGGAGGTGGTTCAAATCCAGCCCCGGCCCAAAACTGCAGAAAAACAAAAACAAAAACAAAAGTAAATAGAAACACATAAATAGTTATACATTGTAAAGGTGGGACTGCAGTTATCATATGGCCTTGAAATAGCTGCAAGTGTCTCTAATCAAATTGCTTTTTGATAAGACACATTTAGGAAATGTGCTCAGGGGAGTGACAGCTTCTCCCCGCAACCGCCTTCCATACCAGTGGCATTGGCCTAGGCACTGACTATGGTTTTGTTTTTTTATTTCCACTTGCTCTACTTAGCAGGTAATACCAAAAGTCCAGTTTCCTTTCTGTAGTCTCCTGCTTTCTTCCTCCACCCTTCTCCCACCTCACCTTTGTTCAATGAATGGAGCAAAACAGAAATGTCTTATTGACTTTCCCTTTGGAGAGAGATCTTGTTGTGACTAAATATTCTCTCTCTCTGAAATTGCAATGGTTTTTGGCGAACACCTAGTCTATGATGACAAACACATCCTGTGAAGCCCCTGCTCTGAGGGGTGTGGAATATGTCTCAAATGTTACATAACAAGAAAGCCTTTCTGTCCTTGCCATTTCTAACCCAGATGTGCTAGGTTTTCAATTTAAAATTTGTGGGATTTGAACTTGTCCTTTCTGCTTCCTTATTTCTCTTTAGACACTGAAGCAGGAATCACAAGATCTGCTTTATTCGTTTACTTTTCTACTCAGTGTCACAGCATCTTACACTGAGTAGCCACCAGTGAAGAGCTGTCGACCTGGCAGTACCTACTCCAGGTTAGTGCTGGAGGAGTCCTCAAACTTTTTAAACAGGGGGCCAGTTCACTGTCCCTCAGACCATTGGAGGGCCAGACTGTGGGCCCGGGACGAGTAGGCTGCTAAGCAGGACAGGCAGCAGTGGTAAACACCCAGCAGGCCGGATAAATGTCCTCGGTGGGCCACATTTGGCCCACGGGCTGTAGTTTGAGGACCCCTGAAAGGCATAGGTTTTCCAACTTTAGTGTAGATGAGAAGTACCTGGAAAGCATATTAAAACATAGAGTGCCAGACCTGAACTTCAGAGTTTGCGATTCGGCAGGTCTGAAGACAAACCCTAGAATCTCCCTTTCTGACAAGTGTCTAGATAATCTGGATGCCATTAGTTAGGGAATCATGCTTTAAGAATCACTTTTCAAGGAAGTGTACTGTATCTCTACAAACAGACAAAAGAAGACATGATCTAGGAATAGAGAAATAAGGTTTATTTTTAAATATTTCTTTGTTTTATGACATCATAGCTATGTTATATGACTGCAAGTAAACTATATTAAAATTAAAAGAAAAAAGGAATGAATTTAAAGTTATATAAAATTTTATGCTATTACTATATGACAAAAATGCAGTAGAATGTCTATAAATTGACCACCCAACTGGTTGACATACAGAGGTGGTCAAGATAAGGAACTTCCATTGAGTAAATGTGTACATGTCCAGTCTATGAAAATTAGGTCAACTTAAACAAGTGTGGGTCATTGTAGAGAGGTGGCCAATTCTAGAGGTTCTATTGCATAGTTAATTGATGCTTTAGCTCTATATTCATAATAATGTTGGTAATATATACCCACTATATAATTATAAAATTATTTTTAAAGTGATAACTTTATTTCTTTCAGATAAAAACCTTTCAGGTTATGGGTAATCATCTATATTTTACAAGTGACAAAAAGTGAGTGGTTAAGTGAGTAGCACAGTAAACATTAGCACCCCAAGATCAAAGTTTAAATTCTGTTCTCTGTCTTCTGCTCTGAACTTTCTCTGATGCTTCAGTATTATTAAGACCCCACTACTTAAGTACAAAGAAGAACATGAACCAGGCCATAATCAAGGGAGAATTTCAACTGGAATTAGAGTACCTGGCTTGTAGACTCATATTTTTACTAATTAACTTCACAAACTGAGGCAAAAATGTTAATCGCTCTGCCTCAGATTTATCATATATATTCATATGTGAGAATAACAAAATCTGGTTTATCTTTATGCAGTTGTGTGAAAATCAAATTTTATGACATATGAACTATTTGTAGTTTAATCTTATTTTATCATACAAACCTCGCTCCTTAAAAAAATCTAGAGAGGTTTGGCTATACAGAAAATACTTTAGAACTTTATAAAAGTGTGTTAGATTCCTCAGGTCTGATGATTAGGTGAGTATGACTATTATAGCTTATGTTTTTAGCAGTCTAGGAATTGAGTACAAAGATACATAAGATTAATTGTTAAAGTTTAAGCTATCTAACAGCAAGTTAAAAATAAATAGAGAATATGAAATTATTTCATATAAATAAAATAGGGATATAGTCTGGAATTAGTAGATTAAAATAAGTAGAGTGAAGAAAAAAATATTGCAAGTGGCTCCTTATTCTGAAATCAGGACACATTTTTGTTACAAGGAAAAGAACATCAGTAATGCAGCTGTTTCCCCAAAGGGGGGAAACTTTGATTCAAACTTTCTCCTACTGACTTCCCTTCTTTATTTCCTTCAAATGCTTTCCAAAAAGTTTTGAAATATCTATCTTTTGAATTTTGTATTTCTTCAATATTCTCACGTATTTTTTTTTTTTGCATCTACTTAATGTAATACAGCAGTTCTCAACCTGTGGGTCATGACCCCTTTGCAACAATGAAAATACATCCTGCATATCAGATATTTACATTACGATTCATAACAGTAGCAAAATTACACTTATGAAGTAGCAATGAAAAGAATTTTAAGGTTGGGGGTCACCACAACATGAGAAACTGTATTAAAGGGTCGTGGCATTAGGAAGGTCGAGAACCGCTGATAATATAAATTCAAACTTTTCTCCTAATGACCTCAGTAACCTATACTTGGTGGAAGTACATTTAAGTACTATTTCTAGAACCCAGCCCTCACTAGTTATGTTCACTTTCCTTTATTTCAGTTGAACCATAGACTATTGAGGCCAAAAGCTACTTTAAAACATTAAGTCCCTCGCTCATTATTAAACAGATGAGTAAGAAAGGGGCCTAGACCGGTGGCTAAAATCACAGCTAGTGCCAAGGCCTGCATTGGAAGGAAGGGTCCATCACGCCTGGGACAGCTTCCTTTCACCGTGCCATCCTACTCCTTCTGGAGTTTAGGAAACTAAAGAACATGCTGGCCCAAGCAAGGCACTTTTTAAGTAAGAAGGTATAGAAAAAAAGGAAAAAGGCACAGAAGAAATGAAGATGGGTCAAGACAACATACATTAGTATCTTGAAGCTGTTTTTACTTAACACCTTAACTCTTGACCTAAGGTATGTCTTTTTACATCTACAAGCCTCAACTTCTTCTTTTATGAAATGGTGACTAAAAATACCTGTATTGGAGTATTGTTTGTATCGTACAACATGGCCAACTTTCCCAGAATATAGTAGGTATGTCATAAATATATCCTCTCTCTGCTCCTTACTTCTCACACTGTTCTATCTTTCAACAAGTTAGACCTTCCAATGATCACATTACTTTTCTCCTATATCTGTAGAATTAATCTTTTGGACTTTTCTCTCTCTTCTGTGTTTATTTACTTTTTCCATCCTGCTCTGGTTTTCCTTTCCACTTCTGCCCTTACTCTTCCCCCACATGGGACCTGGAAGCCCCCTCTCTTTCTCCTCTGCATCTTCTTTTACACACCTTTTGCAGAATAATGCCAATGAGTAGGAAGAGATACTTACAGTGAAGAGGTAACCACAGGGGTATCCTTCTTCCCCCCACGTTACCTTCCTCTGTGGTTTGAGGACCTTCAATTGTGCTCTACACATGCTTTGGGTAACTAACAGCCATCATCAGGTATTTGGACTGGTAAGGACATGTCCCCAACCTCATTAATAAATGTCCCAAGAGTGTGAATAGTAAACTGTACAGTTTTAAATCAATTCTGCTTCATCCATCATATCTTTCAGCTTTAGAATATCCTCATTATGTACCTCTGACCTCACAAAATAGGTGACACTTGTCTGAGTTTCACTTTGACCTTCAAACTTGGAATATTAAGTTTGAAAGAACAAGTGGAAATGAAGGATATGTTAAGATAGCCAAAGAATCATTCACTTGAAAATTTCTCCATTATTTTGCAACTCTGCGATGTTGCCAACATCATTGCAAGATTTGGCTAGTGTACACCTGGAAAATGTGAGACTTGAATATTTCATGTTGACACTCTGGCTTCACTGCCCCAAGGGAGGGGAGTGGCTAAACTATAACTCAGCATATGCTGGGGGGAGGGCTGCTGGTGGCATTTACTCTTTCAATATTTACTCCCTATCTTTCCTCCCCAAATGAGTTTATTTGTCTGTTTATGTCTTGGAACAAAGGACTGTTCAGGGTCAGGGTTAGCCCCAGGTAGGCAGATGTTTACAGGGTATGATTTAAAGAAATTCCAACAGCCTCCTACAGAAAATACTTTTCCTAATAGCTTTACTTAAATTCCCATGTTAGTCACTTCCCTGGAACAAAGCAGTGTAGAAAAAAAAAAATCTCTGATAAAATATACTATGTAAAGCTATGTAAAAGTTATAGCACATAAAGCCCCTTCCACTCACTGACCAAGTTAGATAACCATTGATTTAAAGGACCAAAGGGGGGGAAATGATAAAAAAGAAGGAAAACACAGCATGGAGAATGTCCACGCTTGGAAAGGCACCATAATTTGGACAGCTGTAGAAACTGATAAAGAGAGAAATGTCACAAGGGACAACTTTGTGATCTTAAAATGATCGCTCGAACCAACCCCAATGCTATATATCCATGTATCTATCTGTCCTCCCACCTATCCATCCATCCATCCATCCATCCACCCATTCATTTATCCATCCATTTAAGAGTATTTATCGGATGCACTTGCTGTGATACACTAAACATATAGATGAAGAGAACTCAAGTCTATATTGTCAAAGAGTTTACGAAGTATTTAAAGGAGGTAAATAAAGTTTACACACTAGAGTCTTAGATGCTGTAATAAATATTGGCTCATGGTGCTATAATAGTAAAAACTGATACTTACTGTCTTGTGACAAGACATTGTTCTATAGGCATATTTATTCATTTAATCCAATAACATCTGAGGTAGGTATTATTACCAGGTCCATTTTGCATATGAGTAAATGGTAAACCCATAGGTGACTTTCCCAAAGTCCTACAGATAGAAATATGCAGGATTAGAATCTGAGTCTCATATATCTAGCTCTAAAACCCATGATCTTAACTCCAAAACTATAGGAGTTATAGCTAACCTATGAAAAATATCCCACAAATTCTAACAGTCATCTGCATTTCAATCTTTGGCTATTCAGAAAAGAAATACAGCTCTTCAGCTGAAATTAGTGAAAGTGTATGGATGTGATAGCCATTGCTTCCTTCTCTACAGCCCCAGGGTAAACAGAGTGACTGGCTAAGAGCCTGAACATCAAGGCCATTCACTGGTGAACTGTAGCCTCATGGCGTCAAAAAGCTTAGTAGGACACCTTTGAATTATCACGATTTGGTTATTCTCATTGTGAGTAGATACAGGCATTGGGCATTTCTCAGATTCACCAAGCAGATAAGCGACTAAAGAGTATAGGGAGGCCGGTAAGATTTGTGAACAAGACAAATTTTGTCAGGGGATAGGGAGGAGACCTAGGAGACTGTAGCATCTAATTTGGTACATTATAAGCCACAAACATGTCTGAATGACCAAGAGCCAGCCACAACCACAAAATAACCAGGATAGGTCCAGAGTCAGCAGGGAAGAGCTGGGAAGAAGGCCAGGCCGATAATGAAAGGGGACATTAAGGTACACATTAAACTCTCCAAAGGGGAAAAAATAAGCAGAATTTCCAAGACATCCCTAACAAAAAGTTGAAGTATTAAGATTTTTGCTAAAGTAGCAAAAATGTCAAATTTGCTGGTTTCTCTAAGTACATTATACCTCTCTTTTTTTTTTTTTTTCTTTTTTGGAAGTGGGGAGGTGGTAAAGCTTTACTGAGCAGTAGCGAGTGAGGATGTAAGAGACATTTCAAAAGTGGTACACCAACCAATTACTCAGAGTTCAGAGAGAGCGGTTTATTTTTCTGGCATTGGAAAATCAGCATATTTGGAGCTGGAGCCCAATGACTGAGCTGGTTCTCTGAGTGACGTGGGATTCCAGATGGGAGAGAAGCTGTCTTTTTTCAGGGAGTAAAGCTGCCACTGGAAACCAGGGGCTCTTGATTGAAATCTCAGACGTCTAATGTTGTCAGGGTTCAGATACCTTTCTTTTTCGATGCCCTGCCTTAATAACCACTCTAACCTGTTGCCAATCTTTTGGGCAAACATGTCTCCCTATGATTGGAAAAATTAATGAACAGGCACTAGCGAATATAATTAAATCCAAACACTCCTGATTTCAGTATGAAGAAAAAGCCTCTGCCCTGATTTGCTCTTGACAACACAAAAGTCCTGCCATCTTCAGACTGTTTAATTATTGAAATGAACTGTAACCATACACCGGGTAGGGGCAGAGGTCGAAGCAGTACTGGAAGTCAGGAAGCAGCGGGCAGGGGCTGACAGAAGGGGCTGCCAAGGCCTGGGGCTGCAGCTCCCAACCCACACGTTTTTTCTCAGGCGTCGGCCTCTGATAGGTGGCCTGATAGCAGAACTAATTTGCTAGTATTCCAGAGGCCCGACGGTGCTTGCTTGTTTTAAGACAAGCCAAAGTATGCTCTGGTGACCACCACGACACTGCGATTCCCATGCCCTGCCACATTCCTCGTTTCAGATCCCAGGCCTTTTTTTTTCTTTTCTTTTTTTTTCCCCTCCCTACGTGCAGTCCAGGATGTAGACAAAATGAATTCCAAGTGACCTATGTGGGGGTGGATTTTTTTTAGAAACAAACAGCAAATTAAGTGAAAAAAAAATCCTGTTCTCACTTTTTTTTGAGGGGTACGTGTGTTTATTTTCTCAGGGACACTTTCTGGCAGAGGCAATGGATCTTCATTCTAGGAGTGTCTTTTTTTCCCCCAATTTATTAAATACTAAATATTAGCCCCCAGTTTTATTTAACTTTCTTCTCTGCCTCGCAAACCTAATAAAACCTATGGTAATTACTTTCTTTAAATAGAAATGTCCAATTTTATAGGGTTCTAGAATACCGACCTTGCCTGGAAAAGGAAGAGTTTTTGTTTTTCCAAATATGTCAATAATATTTAGACTATTACCAGACGATGGGGAGAAAAAGGCCTTGAAAAAATTGTTATAAAGGTTAATATAAATAAATCAAAATAAAAATTTGTATTTTCAAATATATTTATAGAGTTAATCGAGAAAAGTTATAAAAATAAGTACATTCAATGGCCTGACAAAAAGGTAATTTCTAAACACCTTGAGTAGTCTGATAAAAAGATAATTTCTAAACACTGTATAAAAAGATAATTACAAATATAATTTTTAAATGCAAAAATCATGTTATCAGAAGTAATACATTTTCGGTAGTAGGAGAAATGATCTGAAGCAAACTTGTGAAGTAGACACAATTTTTCCTTCTTCTCCACAGTCTCCTGTTCTACACTGTTCTCTTTGACGCCACCTTTCCTGCATCTACACCTAGTCCCAGAGAGACTGGGCCCTTCTGTAGCTCCGTGTCACTGTCTTCACAGTCTCTACCTTATTAAAACTTAGTCTAAAGCTAAGCAGTCATGGGCATAAACAAATGTGGTGATCTTCTAATAACAGAATACGGGTATGTGGCACCCTCAAAGGGAATGAGAGGACTAAATTTCACTGTCTATGCATATTATTTTAAGTCTAAACAGGAGTAACTTTGAGAGTGAAGGAGGAACAATTGACAAGAAACCTAGGTCAGAACTATTCCAAGTAAATGAGATGCCTTATGTAATTATCTGAGTAGCTATTAGTAAAGAAATCCATGTGTAGATATACATTAGGTGGCCATCATCTTGTCATTTTGCTAAGTGGACTACCCCCTTTGTTTCTTACTTACTGTCCCTATCTCTTTAACCTGGCCTTCTGGATCCTTAACTCAGAGCTTCCTAATGACTTATTTTAACCTTTACTACCACTGGGTATTTTCTAGACTTTCCAGATAGATTTACTGAAACCAGGTGAGAATTTGGTGTCATCATTCTGGCCGCCATTCCTCAGCCCCTCTGTCCTATTCAAGCACCAGAAACCCGAGGATGCCCATGTGATGAAAGCTTCGTTAATTGTATCATTCCACAGGTAAAACAGTGGAGACATGTGAAAATGCAATGGACTTCATTTGAAGATGACATGGGAGTAAAACAACTTAGTATCATGGGAAGAAAATGCTATGCTCCACAGTTATAGTACATAGAGCAAATCCTGGGGATGGATTTGGTTTTTCATGTCCCCAGACACAAATATAAAGAAGATCTTAAGCAACCCCTTTAGTTTTATGAAGAATGTGAAGAATGGCTAGCAGTGGTATGCCAACTTTAGTATATATTAAGAATCTCCCGGGGCCCTTATTTAAAATGGATCTTGAGTTCCACCCCTCAGCAAACTTGATTAGATATGTCCAAGAATCAGAATGTTTCAGTTCGTCTGGCAATTTGGACATGGGGGTTTACAGAGCCATAAGCAGATGTAAAAACTTGACCTTTCTCAGTCATTTTCTTGCCAATACAGAGGATGCATATATACACAACCCTTTCTGATTGCCTAAAAGTCCATACATACGCTGAGTGCGATGGCTCATGCCTGTAATCCCAGCACTCTGGGAGGCCAAGGAGAGGAGTTCAAGACCAGCCTGAGCGAGAGTGAGACCCCCATCACTACTTAAAATAGAAAAACTAGCTGGGCATCGTGCTGGGCAGCTAGAGTCCTAGTTCCATGGGAGGCTGAGGCAAGAGGATCCCTCAACCCCAAGAGTTTGAGGTTGCTGTGAGCTGATGCCACAAACTACCCAGGGCAATAGAGTGAAACTCTGTCTAAAAAAAAGAAAGAAAGAAAGAAAGAAGTTCATATATAATATATATGGGGAGGGAGCAGGTATAGATCTACCTACCTCCTGAAAAACAGACTTCATCATTCCTCTAAAAGTGGTCTGGTGTATGTCCTAGAAAAATACACTAATTTTGGCATAGACTTAAAATCAAGGACTAACAGTCTCCGGAGAAATAATGTTAAGTGTAGCCTAAACCCTATTCAAGAAGAAATGAAGTCCCTTTATGACCCAGCCTTGGCAAAGGAGTTAAAATATGGCTCAGCTACCTGAGGAATGTGGAGAAATAAATACTGCAAGGAACGTGAATGAAATGGCTGTTAGGAAAACACCTGAATTTTTCCAACCAGGTTAGTTTTTCTCTTTGGGTGTCTAATTTAACATTCCAAAATAGGAGGAAATCCAGCATCTGTAAACTGTACTTAATCCATTCTTTAAATAGCATTGCAGCCTTTCTCATTTCTCTCCACACTGCATTTTGTTGTTTTTGTCTCGGAGGCTTTAACACAAGGCCAGGACTTGCACTGGGAGGCCTGCGGATTACAGGAAATAATGACCTGTATATATTTAGTTGTTCAAAGGAAATTAGAGTAGCCTGATTTTTATTATTCCCCATTGCCCCACGTTCTCTGGTGTAATAACTTGCCCTGTTCTCTAATTTACTTTTACATCATCGGAAATGTATACCATTTAGCCCAGATTCTCCCATGACCAATCAGGACCTGCTGCTGAGCTAGGTTAACAAAACCTTGCAGGGAATGGCAAGGCTTCCTAATGCAGGCCAGCCAAAGACAACGAAGAGCTGATCTTTCCAGAAAGTATGTGAACTGGAGAAAGTCATTTACCAACTTCTTCCCTTAGGTAGCCAGTGACCACTGCATGCCCCTGCTATTAAATGTGACAGCTAACCTTTTCAGGACTGGTGTCATTTTAGATTAACCTTCTCTCGTAAAAATTTGCAGACAGTTTCCTTCTGGTTAAGCTTTTCGTTGTTAATGCATCAATGTATTTCCAGTGACACGGCCTCATCCTCCCACCTTTCCTTTTTGCTCACCTCTGATGCTTAATTTGGATATTCTCTTTCATGTTAATGTCCAAAATCTGAAATTCGTCTGCTTGTGTTTTTCATTAAAAGGAAACATATTTATATTGGATTTTGCTTTTTGTAAGAATCATAATTAGAAATTTAGACCAAGGTTCTATTGTGATATCCTAGTCCCATAACATACATCATCTATATCTGTGAAGGGAGGGAGGGACCTGGCAAGAGGGACCTGGTGGGAAATATATCCTTACTGCAGGTGAATATCACAATATCTCCAGAACATGTGCCACTTATCAGCGTTTCTTTCATCACAACTCTGTATGTGGCTTATGGACTTTTTGAGAGGAAAGCAGCATTTGAAACATAGGCAAAACTGATTTTGGTTAGATCCAGTGTGATTTGGGGACATTTAATGAAGTTTTGTGGATTCTCTAAATTTTATTGTAATGGTTTAAGTTATGTGCTCTTTAACTGGAAAGATTTGATGAGATGGAAGTGGAGAGAAGTAGTAAGTAGTTTTAATAATCATGACTTCTGAAATTTACTCAAACATGATCATATTTTAAGAGCTTAATAAATTTGGCTTTCACAAGCTTTTCTTCATCTCTTCCCAAAAGTTTCTTTTCAGTCTGGGCAGTTGCCTCCTTATTAAATATGTTCTCTATTCCAAAACAAACTCAAGTCATTCATATTCATTTTACTTTAATTTCCTTCAGTCTCATATGTTATACAAATAATCATTGGTTTTGTTTTCTCCCCTCCTTGCCCATTCTGAAACAGCATCAATCCACCTCATTTTCCTACTTATAATTTCTTAAAAAGAACATTTTTCCTTCTAATATTCTCTCAAATGTGATTCATCTGAATGTTCTTCACACCTTCCCAAATTTTAACTAAATCCTTGCAACTCTAAAATACTAATTTCAGGTTCTAGTTCAATGGACAATTTTTAAAACTGGTGTTACTTCATACTAAACTTAATGATCCAACCTTGGTATTATTACTTGAGTTTCAGTAGTTTCTCTTACCAAACTGTCTCCCTTGCCCTAAATTCCAATCCTGGGTAACATGATAACTTGGCTGGACCTATCTTCAGAGATTACAGAAATTCCTCTGTGACACTCCTGGCTCACTAACCTTCCAAGGACCTTTGAGCTTTAGGAAAAATTTGAGATATGAATATTTTGTATTTCAATGTGTTTTTAAATTGGGTAATGTTTTTCCTTTCCAGAGAGTTGACCAGGTGGCTGAAGTTTGACCTGGAACTTAGGTGGATGGGGAATGATGTGGTGGAGGGAGAAGAGAAATACTGAGTGTTTTATTTGCTGTGACAAAAATATTCAATTGCCAAACTTCAGTTGGAAATATCCATTCCACTTGATTCCATTCATTCCAAATGGTTCTATAGGGAATCATGAACAAAACACTATGGCAGGATAGACAAATAATACATTGTGTTATTTCTCTTAAGATAGGAATTTGAGTTTTCTTCTGTGTATCTCTCCCTTCTCCTTCTTCCCAAAGCTACTAGCATTTTTGATGCTTCAAGTACTCTTTTATGTAACAGCATTGTGAGCTACAATTTATTTACCATTTATCATAGGCCCATTTGGAGTATGCAATTCAATGATTTTTGGTATATTCATAGAGTTGTACATCTAACCTAGTAATTAATTTTAAAACATTTTCAACACTCTCAAACACCCCTACCCTAAACAATCACTAATTTACTTTCTGTCTTTATGGCCATATCTATTGGAGTCATATGCTATATGGCCTTTTGGGACTACCTTCTTTTACTTACCATGTTTTCAAAATTTACACATTTTAGCATGGGTAAATGCTTCTTTCCTTTTTATGGTTGAGTAATATTCCATTATATGGCTATACCAAAATCTATTTACTCATTCATTAGTTGATATATATTTGAGTTCTTTCTACTCTTTGGGCTATTGTTACTAATGCTGCTACAAACATCATGGGTGAGCTTTTGTGTGGACATGTGTTTTTCTTTCCTTTTGGTACATACACTTAAGAGTGGGATTGCTACGACATATGGAAACCCTATGTTTAAACGTCTAAGGAACTGCCACCTACTTTCCATGGTGGTTATACCAATAAACATTCCCAGTAGCAGTGTTTAAGAGTTTCAACTTCTCAACTTCCTCGCCCACACTTATCACGATTTGTTTTTATTATTGTCATCTCAGAGGATATGATGTGGTACCTCATGTTTTGCTGGTCATTTCCCTGATAGATAGTGATGTGGAACTCCCTTTCATGTGATTATTGTTCCTTTGCATATCAGTTTGGAAGGAGTATCCATTCATAGTTATTGACAAATTTTAATTGGGTAAATAACCATTATTAAGTTGTAAGAATCTTTCAGATGATCTAGATACAAGTCCTTATCATATATATAATTTGAAAATGTTTTCTTCTAGTCTCTGGTTTGCCTTTCACTTTCTTGATGGTATTTTTAAAGTTCACAGATTTCTAATTTTAAAGACACCTAATTTAGCCGTTTTCCATCATCGTTTTATTAGCATTATTTCAAATGAGGCTTTGCCTAACTCAAGGTAATAAAATGTTACCTACATCCTATATTTTCTTCTAAGAGCTTTTTAGTTTTAGCTCTTATATTTATGTTTCTGACCCATTTTGAGTTAATTTTTATATGTGATATGAGGTAGAGTAGAACTTTTTCTATCACATGTAGGTTTTCAGCTGTCCCAGAATCATTTGTTGAAAGATTTTATTTTCCTCATTAATTATCTTGGGGTCCTTATTAAAATCAATTGATTATAAATACAAGAATTTATTTCTGAAAATTCCATTGTTTTCTATTTATGTAAATATCTGTTCTTATGCCAGTACCAAGCTGCTTTGAGTATTATATCGCTGTAGTAAGATTTTAAATCAAGAAATGTTAATCTTTCAAATTTGTTATTTACTTATTTATTTATTTATTTTGTAGAGATAGTCTCACTTTATTGCCCTTGGTAGAGTACCCTAGCGTCACTCAGCTCACAGCAACCTCCAACTCCTGGGCTTAGGTGATTCTCTTGCCTCAGCCTCCTGAGTAGCTGGAACTACAGGTGCCTGCCACAATGCCTGGCTAATTTGTTACTCCTTTTCAAAATGATTTTTAATACTCCGAGTCTCTTAAATTTTATATGAGTTTTAAGATCAGCTTGTGAAATTCTACAGAAAAACCAATTGGAATTTTAACAAGGATTATGTTGAATCTGTAGATTAATTTGGAAACCATTGCTATCTTAACAGTATTAAATCTTTTGATCTATCAATATCATATGTCTTTCAATTTGTTTAAATTGTCTTCAGTTTCTTTCAATAATATCTTATAATTTTAAGAATATGCATTTCATGGTTATTTTGCTACATTAATTCTAATTATATTATTATTTTTATGGGGTTCTTTTTAGTTTATTTTCAGATTATTCATTGTTAGAGCATAGAAATAGAATTGATTTGGGGTGGTGTCTATGGCTCAAAGGAGTAGGGCACTGGCCCCATATGCCGGAGGTGGTGGGTTCAAAACCAGCCCTGGCCAAAAACTGCAAAAAAAAAAAAGAAAGAAAGAAAGAAATAGAACTGATTTTTGCATATTATCCTTATACCTTGAATTCCTGCTATACCCACATATTTTATCTAAGATTTTTAGTGGATTCTTTAGGCCTTTCTATATGCAAGATCATGGCTTCTACAAATGTAGAGAGTTGTGTATGTGTATGTGTGCACATGTGTTTTTAAATCAGGTTGTCTTTTATTTCTTTTTCTTACCTAATTACCCTTGCAAGAACTGCCACAAAAGTGTGAGAGACAAGAGTGGCATCCTTATCTTGTTCTTGATCTTAGGAAAAAACTTTCATCATTAAATATGATGTTCACGGTGGGGATTTTTGTAGGTGCCCTTTGTTGGATTGATGTGGCTCCCTTCCATTCCTAGTTCACTAATGTTTTCACCATTGAAAAGATGTTGGATTTTGCCATATGCTTTTTCTGCATCTATTGAAATGATCATATAGTTTTTTTCCTTTACTGACATGACTCATTCCTTTAATTGATTTTCAGATGCTAAACCAACACTGTATCCCTGGAATAAATCTAACTTGTTCCTGGTTTATAATCCTTTTTTTGCATTGATACATATTGTTTACCAGTAATATGTTGAGGATTTCTGCATCGATATTTATAAGAGCTATTGCTCCATATTTTTTCTTGCTTGTGATATTTTTGTCTGGTTTTTATACCAGAGTAATGCTGGCCTTTCAGAATAAGTTGGGAAGTGTTCTCTCCTACTCTGAACCTTGAAAAGTACATAAATTTTCAGTACTGACTGTTTGTATATTATGCAGAATTTACCAAGTGTAGCCATTTGTGCAGGGATTATGTTCATGGGGAGTCTTTACTTATTTTTTTTTCAGTTATAATTCTTTTTTTTTATTGTTTGGAGTTAATTGAGGGTACAAAGACTTAGATTGTACTGATTGCATTTGTTAGATAACGTCCCTCTTGCAATTGTGTGTCACTCACATGAGGTGTGCCATACACCGTGACCCCCCCATCCCTTTCCCTGATCCCTCATTCTGTTACCCCTCACCTTGTATTAGATCATCTATTGCCTTCATATTAGAATTGAGTACACTGGGTTCTTGCTTCTGCATTCTTGTGAAGCTTTACTAAGCAAAATGTGTTCCACCTATGTCCAGGTTAATACAAAAGGTGTAAAGTCCCCATCTCTTTTAATGACTGAATAGTATTCCATGGTGTACACTTACTATAGCTTCTTAATCCATTCCTGGATTGGTGAGCATTTAGGTTGTTTCCACAGCTTTGCGATTATAAATTGAACTGTGATAAACAGTCTAATGCAAATGTCCTTATGATAAAAGGATTTTTTTCTCCTGGATAGATGCCTCGTAATGGGATTGCAGGATCAAATGGGAGGTCTAATTTGAGTTCTTTGAGGATTCTTCATACTTTCTTCCACAAAGGTTGTATTAGTTTGCAGTCTTACCAGCAGTGTAAAAGTGTTCCCTTCACTCCACATCCACACCAGCATCTGCAACTTTGAGACTTTGTGATGTGGGCTGTTGTCATTGGGGTTAGGTTATATCTCAGGGTGGTTTTGATTTCCATTTCTCTGATGATCAGGGATAATAAGCATTTTTTCATCTGTCTTTGTCAGAAAAGGTTCTGTTCGCATCTCTTGCCCAGAGGTAGATGGGATTGTGTACTCTTTTTTTGTTGATTAATTTGAGTTCTCTGTAGATTCTAGTTATCAACCTTTGTCAGATGGATACCCTGCAAATATCTTTTCTCATTCTCTTTTTGCTTTACTTGTTGTGTCCTTAGCTGTGCAAAAGCTTTTCAGCTTAATTAAGTCCCAATAGTTAATATTTGTTATTGCGATAGCCACTGAAATCTTTGTCATAAAATATTTCCCCAATCCAATACCATCAAGAGTTTTCCCCACACTTTCTTCTACGATTTTTATCATTTTGTATCTTAGATTTAAGTCAGTTATCTATCTTGAGTCAATTTTTTTAAGGGGTGAAAGTTGTAGGTTGAGTTTCTGTCTTCTACATGTGGTTATCCTATTCTCCCAGCACATCTGTTGAATACTATTCTTTTCCCCACTGCATGCTTTTGTTTGGTTTATCAAAGATCAGATGGCAAATAGAGACTAGTTTCAACTCTTGGAAGTCTTTAAAAATTACTAACTCGATCTCTTGTTATATGTTGTCTCAAACTGTATTTTTGTAATTCTAAAGATAAATGCATTTTCTTCTCATTTGCAAAAGCCAAAACTCATTGAAATATTGTCTTTGGTGTCTGAATGAGGGAGGAGAAGGAGTAGAATTCCTCCAAATGCAAGGAAAGACAGGGAGAGAATGTACTGAGGAGAGATGATGTTTTTCAGTCACTGTTTGTGTAATAGCATAGTTCTGTGGAGGGGACAAGATGTTACAGATGGGATGTTATGCAAGTAAGTTCAATGGACATGAAATCTGGGCTCTCATTATCTCCAACTTTCCTCTGCCACTAACGACCCTCAGAGCTGCAGAGACACCAGGCCTGAAGGTGCCTGAATAGCCTGTTACAAACAGGATCACAGAAATATGGACAGTGGGTTTATAACTAATGACTGAAGAAATCCTCCAATATTTTCAATTACCTAAGACCCATGATGTATTATAACTCTGTCAAGAGCGATCTTAATATATGAAAATTTCTTCTCATCCTTGTAGAATGGAGTCTTAATTTGATTTGAATTGATTTTAAAAAATAAACAGACATAGTATTTCTTAGTTTGTTAACGGAAAATTTATATCTGTTTCCTCAGAACATCTTTGGCGTGGAGAACTTTTATAGTTCTCCACAGTAGACAAGCCAGACCAGACAAGTCCTTCAGAAAAACTGAGTTATCTAGATATTATTCTAGTATTTTAATCCTTTTAAATATAACATAAAGATTAAGCTTTTCAAATCTGGAATGAGAGTACGTAGGATTAATGCCTGATTCCGACACTTAGTATTGGCCAGGCACTGTGACTCTTGCCAGTAATCCTAGAACTCCGGGAGGCTGAAGCAGGTGGATGACTTGCACTCAGGAATATAAGATCAGCCTGAGCAAGAGAGAGAGTCAATCTATACTATTAAAAAAAAAAGAAGAAGACAGAAAGAAAGAAAAGAAAAATTAGCTGGGCATGGTGGCACATGGTCATAGTCCCAGCTACTCAGGAGGGAGGCTGAGTCAAGAGGATCCCTTGAGCCCGAGAGTTTGAGGTTACTGTGAACTATGACAACTCCATGGCACTCTATCCAGAGCAATAAAGTTAGATTCTATCTGAAAATTTTTAAAAAGCCAGATGCTTAGTATTATAGTTATTTAACTTTAGGCAATTAATTTAGCAACTCTGTGTCTTAATTTTCTTAGTTGCTTTTTTTTAAATGAGAGTTATATGTAATATAATAAAGTACTGATCATGAAGATTTACATGAGAATTCAGTGTTATTTACTCCTTAGCTACTATTGGAATTCATATTCTTTCCATAAAGAACTAGATGAAGAGCCAGATTCTATGGAATGTATATCCTTATGGAAATTACCAATTATTTTCCTCATATGGTATTTTTCTCTTTTATAATTTCACCTCCTCCATTCTATCAGTAATTGTCAATACATCAATCATCTTCTATTTCCCCCTTTTCACTTTTCTTGAGATCTAGAGATTCTTATGTTACATTATCTTTCATATTCTTTCCTTAAGCCCTCACAGCTTTTACTCACACTATTGAGAAACACTTTAAATCTTTCCACCTCCAATGTTGCTTTTTCCCAGTGAATACTTACTGAGTGGATCCCTACTATGTTCCAGGCTCAGTACTGGTCTTTTAACCTTATTATCTCCAATCCCTGCCAAAGCCTTGCAGGGTATGCCATTTAATAGTTGAGGAAATGTGTGAAGAAAAATTTTGGAGACCTATCCTGGTTCACATAGTCAGTATGCAGCAGGTCTAGCACCCTGATTTGGTCCTATGAGTCTGAAGTCCATGCTCGCCCCTTATCTTTCAAGCTGCTGCCAAAGTAATCTTGCTATAGTGCAGTTTTAAGTATAACACAGTCAGTTCAATGAGTCCTTATTGCCTATAAAATAAAGTCTAAATTCTCAGCGTTAGAATTCAAAGCCTACAATAATCTGGCTCAAGTCTGTATTTCTAGCCTCTCTACTCACTGATCCCTCTCACACCCACTACACTCCAATCAAAACATAACACTTTCCATTTCCAAGTATGCTGTGTACTTCCCCACTAGGCTGCCTTCCCCATGCTTATCCCTTTTACCCGAGAGTCCTACCCCAGGCCACCTGTGCCACAGGTGCTTTAAATCCCAGATGGATGTAGCATTCTCTCCTCTGTCCTCCCATAGTAGTTTGTCTATTGCCCTCTTACAACTTTCATTATTTTACTTAATGTAGGAAAGATACCAGAGAGATGTGAGATTAAAAGGATATTATGGAAAAGAGTTTGAGGGAAAAATTGAGAACTGTCTGGAAAGACAACCTTCTCTGGTTTCCACTACATAGACAAGTAAAGGAAAAACCAAGAGGAGAAAGGAAGAGGATAGTAATGGTGAGTAAAAATAAATTTCTGTGAGAGGGGAATTGAATTGTTTCATTTTCCCATTCATCAGAACATATAAATTATTAGGTGAAGTGAAGGGTATCACCAGATAAGAATTTTGGCTGCGCAGAGAGTTTGGCTTCCATATGAAATTACTGGCTTGGCATACTTTAGACATTATTTCTGGATGTTAATTCAGTTTTTTTCAGATATATATTTTTGTGTGTGCGAGAGTGCCTATCCAGAATTGAGGATATGCCTGGCAATTAGAAGAGTGGGAAAAGTCAAGGAGTAGCCACATTCCATGAAATTAATTACTTGCACTGATGTGGATACTGAGTAGTCATATGTGAATTCATTTTACCCTCCACATTAGCTGAAAAGTACTAGAGCATGAAGATTATATCTAGTTCTCAGTACCTTGCTTAGTGCCATTCTTATAGTCATGCATAGTCAGAAGACTGCCGTGAGGCCTGGCCATAAGCAGTGAAGCCTAGTACAATTCCTTCAACCAACTGCCTTCCAGCTACTGCAGCTGCAGCAAGTCAGTTTTTACAGGATTCAGGAGATAATGATGGTTAGAAGCCATGAATAAGCCTAATCTCTAGGATGAAGGAGTGTGCCTATGGAATATAGCAACACACACTCAGGATACAGGCATCATTGCAGGGCACAGTGGAACTTGCTAAGAGATAACTGGAATGCAGCTTCAGGAAAGCAATGAGGAAGGTGGTAGAATCTAAGCAAGTGATACTGATGTCAAGCTAGAAAGAATTCCTTTCTGGGTTCTAGAAAGACAGCTACATAGAAAAGAGATGTAGGGAATTATCTTGCATGGCAAGAGCAAAGCCTGACCTGCTTTATTGTATTAAAACAGGGGCTGCATGGTGACTGAAGAAAAAGCCAAGTTCTAGGACCTACAAAATGTAGAGCAAAATCAAAACTGAGATTTTGTGACTGGGGCCACTGCAGGGCTTGAGGAGTGAGCTAGGTTCTGAGCTTAACCGCCTTAAAGCCGGAGCTCAGAGGCAAGCAGGCAATGTCATATCACGGGTGAGAGATGAGCAGCACTGGTGATACAGAATGGTGGGCTCACCTTTGTACTGTGTTGGCACGTCCTTAAGTAATCCAGGGAGTCAAACAGACTGAGTCAGCCATGGGAATCATGCATGCATTTGAAGATTTTGCAATGATCTGATTAAAACATGTGAGGTATAATCTTATGTGGTTAAAAAAGGAGGAGGGGTCACAAAAATCATGCACAGCATGGTCTTACATTTAATGTTAAAGAAGCTAAAGATGTAATTATAGCTAACTACTAGTTTTGAGGGGGTGAGAGATAGTGTCTCCCTCTGTTGCGCAGGGTAGTGTGCTTTGGTGTCAGCCTAGCTCATAGCAACCTCAAACTCTTGGGCTCAAGTGATCGTCCTGCCTCAGTGTCCCAAGTAGGTGGGCCTATGGGCAGTGCCTCAAATCCCAGCTAATTTTTCTATTTTTAGTAAAGACAAGGTCTCACTCTTGCTCAGGCTGGTCTCAGACTCCTGATCTCAAGCAATCCCCCCACCTCAGCCTCCCAGAGTGCTAAGATCACAGGCGTGAGACACTAGACCTGGCCATAACTAACCACTTAAAAATATCAACCCCTAGGAAGCATAATGGAAGGAAAAAGCAGAGTTACTTCTTAAGATGCTGGAATCTTAAAGATGAGAAAAGATCATGTGTGGTTTGTGTTGTTTCCTTATACTTTTATCTTCTATATTTTGGACCAGTACATTAACAATCATTTTTAGGTATCCTTACAAAAATGAACTTCCTGTCTTAAACCAAGATTGCTCTGGGAGTTAAGAATGAGTGATTCTCTAAGTGGGACGAATATTAGACCTTGTTAAAAAAAAAAAAAAAGCTTGAGGAAGACACAGCCCGAGGAAAGTGTGGGAAATGTGGAAAATGTGGTTTGCTCAATGGAAATGAGCACACTCCTACATACACGTAACGAGAATTTAGCATGTGTCATCCGAGAACTTGCTTCCTCACAGATAGCTATTTTGCAGTTTTGTAAAAGGAAGCAACATGTTCCCTTTCTCCTCCCAGCCCACCACCAACTGCTGTCTGGGGGTGAGGGGTGGGGAGAAAAGAAAGAAAAATCCTCCGCCCTTTGGCCACATGTAACTCTATATTGGACTGTGGAGTACAGAGTTGGTTTGGGATGATGGATGGTTTGACAATGTAGCACAATCAGATAAGACTAGCCATCAATCATTTTAAATCAATGATAGACCTTGGGTGCATTTTGTGCCACTTTCATTCATTCTGGTGCCCAGAGAGTTGCATGGAGCAACCTCATGACCTCACATGAGCAAAGAAAATGGCTTTTAAAGTTGTTTCCAAGCTCTGTTCATCAGTCATTCCTGGGTGAGATGCCAGGAAATAACTTTCATAGTTTTTTCCTCAACTCATCATTCTCACCTCAAAGTTTGGAGAAAGAATAAGCACATAGGCAAAAAAGGGAAATAGAACCTACGAAATGAGGCTAGGATTTTGGTCAGATGTGCAAAATTTAGTCCTTAATTTTTTTTTAAATTTCTCTTAATCATCAGTCTGCTCAGAATTCCCTCCTGTGTGTCTGAAAGGGAGTTATAACTCAGTCGTGATTTCTTTTTGGGTCATGTCAGAACATCTGAAGCAGGACACTGTGGTCATCAGGGCATGTTGCACGTTGCTGTTAATATTCCTCAGATGAGCCAGTCAGGAGCTTTCTCTGCTGGCACAGGTATCTTTCTCTGTGACCCTCACAGTCATAGTTGTTAATGTGTAGTCCCCACTACCAGAATCCCTGAAGCCCTTCATGAGTCATGTTCATCTCTCAGGGTCAAGAATATCTACCAGTGGAGGGACTGAGGGGGTGCAGTCTACCTCTGGCACGGGGGAGACCTACAGGATGCTACAAACTTGTCTTCTCTAAATGTCCTTGCAACACAACCTCATCCCCTCAGAGTCTGTGCTCAGCTCCGGTACTTCATTCTCGTCAGATGAGAAAGTCTTTTCCTTGTCTGACTGATCTCCCTTCCTAAGCCCAGAGCTGAGAGGGGTAATCAAGGCCACTTAGCTCCTCAGAAACACAAAGGTCAACTCCACCAGTTTAGGCTGAGGCCAAAGAAATCCTAAGCCTTTATTACAAGTACTTTACATACATAGGTTTTCTGGAATTAGTTACATTTTCTTTTTTCCCATGACATCTACCAAACCTACCAAAAGATGAATTCAATTTTTCATCTCCCAGGAAAATAATATCTGCCTTGTGATACTGTAATACCTATAAATACATATCCCATGCAAAGGTTTATCATGAAATTAATATAATTCTGTTTAATTATGGAAACAATTTTGCATATTTTTAGAGCACCAAGATTCTGCTATTATATACACACTACTTAGTAAAAAAGTTCAGTGGAATTGAACACTAAGGAAGTAATGAACCAGTAACACTTGGGATCTATCTAAACACCTCAAATTATAAATCAACATGGAATAAAGCAACTCATTGGCCTACGAATCAAACCCCTGGTTAGACTCCAGATCACTTACTAGATAAAGGACTATTGGCAAGGCATCAAGCCTTTCCTTTGACCTTCAGATTCCCAGCATTTTCATGGAATGATTTGTGCTTTGGGGACTCTGTGTGGATTAAAAGCTATTTCTCTTGCAACTATGTCAAACTCCTCTTATCTGCAAAAAACATCTCGTCTTCAGTGACAGTTATAGAATAATAACAATGTCTTCATCATTTTTGTTGCTATCATTATAGAGGCTAAAACAAATATGAATAGTCCCAGTTAAATTATATACATATATATAATTCCTATGCATGTGTATGTTCATATGTGTGTGTATATAAAGGTATGGGTATGTATATATGTGTGTGTGTGTGTGTGTATAAAAATTATAGCTTGAAATAAGATATTAGCTTATTTAGAGCTCAAAAAGGTCAATGTGTCTTGTGGTATTGATAAAATATGGGCCATCATCAATCTTTTTTTATTGCTTTATAGACTGGAGCAGGAAGAACTATTCTTTTTGACACTGAGCAAGTTGGAGTCAATCATGGATATAAGGAACTCTGATTACTTCCACTGTGAGTCACCTGTGTTTCTTGTTTAAAGAGAAGACAATACAGCTAAACCAGTTCAACCCTACAGTGCACTTCAGAAAGCATATGCATGTCAGTACACAACGGTTTGATAAGTGACAGAGGAAACTCAAACCATACACTCTGACATCTCAGTCCTCAGTCCGCAGAATGGAGGCAGACACATCTCCACGTGCACAATCCTCTTTCACTGGATTCTTGAGGCAGACAAGAACATTGTTCTGGAAGTGAGAAAATCAAGCAAAATTTCACTCCTCCAGGAAGGCGATCCAAGAATACCAAAGTAGAGCTATATTTTTATTTTTCCTGTTACAGCACAGATCCGATGCTTGGCTACTAAATTACAGGTTGTGTCTGGTTCTCACGTATTTCTGCTTCTCATGTGCTGGACAGGAAGAGTAATAACAGGCTGCTCCTTTTGCTTGTGGGATTTAGGTATTCTTCATCATAGAATGGGTCATTTTTCTAAGAAAATCTGCCAGTGTAAAGACTGGAGGTGTATGCCCTTCATGTGGGGGTGGAAAACCCACAGAAATGAAAGGTTTTTGGCTAGAGCAAGGAGGGAGAGTGGGATCTAGTTACTTGTTCCCAGATTTAAATGACATGTTTATGAGTCATACCCTTATTATCTAATCCTAACAGCATCATCCAGAGATCACTATCATTTAAAGGACTACTTTAGAGAAGAGTATCTGGGAAATTTTACCAAGGAGGAAATTATACACATCCATTCAGTTTACGGAGCAGCTCTCTGTGCACACTTCTCATTCATTTTTTTAAAATGTCTATTGATAACCTATAAAAGATAATTAAACAAAGTATAACAAATATGGTCCAAATGCATAATGTCTGATATCCTAGACAGGAGACTAGTTAAGTATAATATAACATGTATTGAAGGAAACTACTGCACACATATATTACCAATTAGTATTTGAATCAATCGGCATTCATATAAATATTGTTTCCTGCATTATCTAACATGTAGCTCTGCTCAGTCTTCAGTGAGAAATGAAAAATGAACTGGCGGGACAAGGTGTTAGAGAAATCCTGAATCAGAGAACCAGCTGACAGCTCAAAAGACTGTGGGGATATTCTAGTGAGAGGAGATGCCTTATCGGTCTGGCCCAACCCAAAGCAATATTAGGGAACCGCACAAGCCAACATGGGAAAGAACCTTGGAATTTTGACTCATCAGAGAATTTCTAAAGAACTCTTTTGGCAGGCACAACCTATTTTGAGGACATCTGGGTTTCTTCAAATGAAACTAATTTATTCTTTTTTTTTTCTTAAAATAAAAAAAAAAGGACAAATAGGCATTTCCTTACCCTCAAGTCATTTATCTTGTCCAGAGATTAAGAAAAGAAAACATTATCATTTATATCATTCTTCATATTTATCAAATAAGAAGCTATTATTATATTTTATTAGAAGAGAAACTAGAAGAACATAGAGTCCAAGTGATTTCTAAAGGCAGTAGAGAAATTTGGCAGAGCTGAACATTCTCAGGACACACAGACACCCCGTGAGAAGCGGTGGACAGTGTTGAAGGGAATTCCAACCCTCCAGTCATTAACACCACAGGCCCTGGCATCTGTTGAGCTGGCCGCTAATCTCTTCATCAAACTATCATTTGGCAGCACCTTTTCCCTTCTAAACAGGGTTTCTAAAATTTTCTAATATAGGTAGGCTGAATATTTTCTGAATTTTAAAGTTCTGCTTCCCTTTTGATTAAGAATTCTGACATTTACTCATTTCTCTTCTCTCATATTTTACTATAGTTAGCCCATAGGAAGTAAAAAAAAAAAAAAATCAAAGCCTCTCCTTCAACACTTTGCTTCAAGTTCTTTGCAACTCCATAATAAAGATGGCCACTCCTTTAGTTGCCAATAACGTGTTCTTCATTTACATCTGAGACCTCCTTAAAATAAGCTTTACTCTTCATATCTCTATCAACATTTTGACTATAATCACTCAGCTATTCTCGAAGAATTGTGTCTTTCTCTGTAGCTCTCCTCTCCTTCTAAGCCCTCCCCACAATCAGCCTTCATAGTCTGTTCACAGCAATAAAAGATTTCTCCAGCCCACTCCTCCAAATTCTCCCAGCCTCTACCCATTACTGGATTCCAAAACTGCTTCCACATTTTAGCCGTTTGTTACAGCAGCACCCTTATTCCTTGCTACCAATTTTCTGTCTTTATTTTGGTTTCTATAACAAAATACCATAAACTGGGTGGCTTATGGGCAACAGAAATTTATTTCTCATGGTTTTAGAACCTGGGAAATTTAAGATCAAACCAGCGGCAAATCGCGTCTGGATAGGACCTGATCTCTGGTTCCTAGATGGCATCTTCTTACCGTCTCTCAGGATGGTGACAGGTGTTAGCTAGCCCTCTGGCATCTCTTATAGAAGGGCACTAATCCCAATCCTGAGAGCCAAACCCTTATACTTTAAATGCCTCCTAAACTCCCACCCTCTAAAACCCTTGCCTCAAGGGGTAAGATTTCAGCATACAAATTTGTAAAGTGGGGGGCACCAACATTCAGATCACATCACTAAGAGAGTGCTTATTTTATAATCCCTGTCTATAATTTTTCTATATATAGGTACATTACCTGCCCTGACCTAAAATACTAAGCTTTTTCTTCAACATTTTCCATCAACAAAATGCTCCTGGACTGATGATTAGAAGGAGACAATGCAAATTCTTCTGGACCAAAAGGAAAACAATAGAACTTGCCTGCCTTAGTATTAATAGATACATAAATTACTCCACCTTGAAAAATTGCATGGTCTGCAAGAAATCATAATTTTCTTATATAAGAAAAGAACCAATGATTATAAAAAACAAATGATAGGTTAATGAAATATTACACATAAAGATTTTATACTGTAACCTAGGTATAATGATTTGAGCATATATAACTAAAATATATATACATATAAAAATCCAGGTCCAAAGTGGAGTGATTACTGCCAACACCCTCTACTTATTGGGCTTTGAGTCTTTAAGAAGCATATTATAATAGTGCATATTTTATCAATTTTAAAAAGTTCCAGTGAGCACTTCTGCAGTCAAAAAGAGAAATAAAAGAAAAAATAACTTTAGATCTGAGCTGTGTTTAGAGCTTTGTTTGGCTATGGTTTGGGATTATTCTCATAAATAATTTAAATCCCAACATTTCCATCTTTTTCCTTGACTATTTGTCTACTTAATAAAGCCATTCTTCTTCACCTCTTTTTAAAATGTCTTATGTACACAATCTTGCTTAAAGTGACAGCTCGTATTTCTCAGCTTATCAGGAAAACAGAGCAGGGTTACATATTTACTCACAACTTTTCAAATACTCCTACCTGTTCTTACATTTTCTGAGCCTTTATATTCACAAATAACCAGTAGTGATGGCTTCAAGTTCACTATAAAGCAACCGGATTGTGTTAAACCCCAGGTGGGGTCCAGTGAGCTCCTGTAGGAAGATGCCATGCCCTGATGCTCTGTGCTTTGCAATGATGTGATTACAGAATCTTCTTGACCCAGAGTTCCTCCACTTAATCGACAAGAGAGGATTTTGGAAGCAGAAGATTTTCTTAAGCAGCTGACGTCAAAGTTGCAGCCAAAGTGGCAAACGGCAGCCAGAAGCGCAGGTGGAGCCTCTAAATCAACGTGTCTTTGCTTTCTCAGGACAACCTCCAGGGGCTATTTGGACTCACCACACATCTGGTTTATATTAATTGGTTGCCAAAAAGAACATGTGAAGATGCTGCATGTATAATTACATATTTACCAAAACATCACAGGGTCTGATGGGAAGCTTCCCTGCGACCACGTCTATGACAGGAGAAAGCGTGAAACAGAGACACGTTCGGATTTTCTGGGAACTTCCCGGTGCTTGGCTATCGTTTTTTTTGTAAGAGTAGTGAACTAAAGTTCTCAACCATGATAATGGAAGGAACTTTAAAAGCAGTCAATTGAATTGTTTATCTGTGCCTGGACTATGTCCTACCCCACCTGTTCTCCACCCAGGAGAGTGTTCTTGGGAGACACTGGCATCTGCACCCTCCTTCCCTTCTCCTAAAAAAATTGGAACTCACAGTCCTTCTGTGGATCTGTCAGGATCTGTAAGGCTCCTGGGATTCATCGCACCTCACCGCTGTCACCAACCTCCCTGTACTCATTCCTTCATCCGCTCCTCTAGAGTGAACCTGCTCTTCCATGAACACGCCAGGTAAACCCCAACCCCTGGGCTTCTGCCCGTGCAGTCTTTATGTGCACTGTTCCCCCTACTCCCTCCTGTGGCTCACTTTCTTCACATCTTTGTCGATGTATCACCTTCTTAATGAAGGGAAGTAACTTCCACATTTCCAGGATGATTCTCCTGCTCTCACCTCCCCTCACCTGGCCTGTTTCACCCCCACAGAACTTACCGCCTCCTTATCTTGCACTTCGTGGACTTACTTTATTTATACTCTGTTTTCTCTCACTAGACTATAATCCCCCTGTGGACAGAGGTTTTGTCTTTTTTTTTGTCTTTTTACCATTGTGAACAGTATCTGGCACATAGAAGGGCATCAGAAAATGTGTACCCTGTAAGGAGAATATGAGAATTTGCTGAAGAACATTATTGAAATGAAGTATTTAATTTATCTATCTGCTTCCTAGAGAGGCAACAAGTAAAATTACCTATTAATCTGTGAACAATTAGCTCTGAATGAAGAAAATAGCTGTTCCACAACAATGTAGAAACAACCCAAGTCCCCATCCATACATGAGTGGATTAAAAACATATGGTATACGTATGCCATGGAGCACTACTCAGCCATAAGAAGGAAATGGTGAAATATCTTTTGTAACAACCTGGGTGGGACTGGAGACCCTTCTTGTAAATGAAGTGTCACAGGAATGGGAAAGCAAATATGACACAGACTCACTATTAAACTGGAAATAACCACTCAACATCCATGTGAACTTATGGAAATAACACTCATCAAAAATCAAGTAGGTGAGAGGGGTCAGCAGGGGATAAGGAAATTCACACCTAATGGGCACAATGGACGCCGGCTAGCTGATTGGCACACTTGGAACTTTGACTCAAATGGTACAAAAGCAATTTAAGTAATATTTTGAATTTAAATATTTAAAAGAAAAGAATATCTCTGTTTTACAAAGACAGCACCCTAATGAAATCCTTCCCCCTAAACATTATACACAGTAAGCCATAATACTACGAAAAGGATATAGTGAGATTCAGAATATGAACTGGAGAAGGAAAAATCCAAGGTGGATATCAGTAAAAACACTTTTGTATATAGCAGATTTCTTTGGCTGCTACCATGCATTTGTCCAGAAAGTTATGATATTTATAAGAAAATAAATATATAAAGTATATTTTAAAGCCAAATAGGACCACAAATGTTTGTTTACATTTTGTAAAATATGTTAGCAGTAATCCTCTTGCCAAAAATAAGACATTTTATCTTACTAATATTATTAGTAAATATGCGTTTTTCTAGTTTTAAAAATATGTACTTGATTGTAAAAAAAAAAAAAAATCCAAGGGAAATATAGTTCCATACACTTAGGCAGGTTCAGGAATTTTTTTAACGTATATAATCGTGGCACCCTTGTCATTAGCAATCAAGTAATCTAGATTTTAGGAAAAAAACAATTAGCCTTGAAGAAAAACCATAAAGCTAATTAAAAATGACAACCTAGTCATCTAAGGAAATGACAACTCACAATCAGTCCCTACTATAAACTGATAACGCAACAAACTAGGGTTTAAAATGACCTCTTTTCAATTACTTTTTTTAAAACTCCTTGCAGCTGCTGGGTCCTCACATGCACTTTCCTGCCATGCTTGGTTGATTTATTCTCTGAAGTTGGCTACATTTTTATATATGTGAGGCTGTACTCATGTAAACCTTCATTTAGAAATTCTTTAGTGCTTAAGTTAATGAATCTTCTTTTATCCATGCTTTGTAACCTTGGAGATTCAGAACCCCTCTAAATCAGAGCATTTGTAGGAAGAGGGTAAGACCAGGCTATCCTTGAGTGTTTTATCCTATGATGCGTTAAGTTAGCAACTAGATGGACACAAATCTCACGAACCAGTGTAATGGACAGAAATAAAATGAGTAATAAAAAACCTCTGTCCCTCTAATTACATCATGGAAAAATTAAAGAAATTGTGTGAAACACTCAGATACTCTTCAGAAGTCAGAAAAGAAGAAGAAGCTTGTTTGTAATCAAGCAAACTTTTCCCCCTAACCCACCCCCATATATTTCTTCCTGTAATCTCATCCTTTTCTCTCGCCGTTGTTTTCTGCACTTTGCTCCAATATGTTTTGCCATAAACTGTTTCTCCTTCGTTCTCTTCCTCACTGTCTTGGCTGCCCTCAACCCTTGTTCTGCACAAAAAAATAGCGGCAGATGCAGTTGGACTGGCGGAGACAGGGTGCAGTCCCACAGCCTGCTTGACTTCATTCAGATAAGGTAGCTCAGGGTGAACAAGCAAACCTAGACTTGTAGGAAACGTAAAGAGAGGGGAATGGAAACAGACCGCACTACACTTTTTCCTCGACCCAAAGCCTGTAAGCTCATGCCCCCATGGCATTGGTACTAAGTGACAGCGTGAGCTCCTGTAGAGTTGAGGCCAGGAACAGAACTACTGATATGTCAGGCAATTCTGGATGACTGTATTTTGCTAAATGATGAAGTAGCAACTGCTGGAAATAATAATAGGCCTTAAAATAGCAAAAATTCCTGAATGACTATATCAGGGAGTGACCAATTTCTATCATGTGTTGATGTCAATTTAGAACATGGATGTTCCCCAGAGAAAAAAGAAATGAGTTTCCAGACCTGCTTTTTTTTTTTTTTTGCAATTGATTTAAACTACAGCACAAAATCCCTGCCAGACTCAGCTATAGAGCTGGGTATGCCAAGAGGCCACAGGACAGGAAAGGCATTCTGTATCATCAGGCTCTTGTCCACTTTTAACGTGGGCATATGAAAATCCTCAATAGCATGGCGTTCCTGGAGGAATTGGAAACCACAAAATTTCACAACTAAAGGGTTAAGGAACCATCTCTACAATATTAAAGATCAGAAAGAATCTTTTTGGGGAACCCCCTAAAAAGAAAGTACATCCAGTTAGTAATGTGTAAGGTGAAAATAAGCTGATATTTCATTAGAAATCTAGGATCAGGCTCAGTACCCATAGCACAGTGGTTATGGCCCTGGCCACATGCACCGAGGCCGGTGGATTCGAACCTGGCCCAGGCCAGCTAATCAATCACAACTGCAGCAAAAAAACAGCCGGCGTTGTGGTGGGCACCTGTAGTCCCAGCTACTCAAGAGGCTGAAGCAACAGAATAACTCCAGCCCAGGAGTTTGAGGTCACCAAGGCTGGACCAGAAAGAGACTCCTTTCCCCTAAGCAAGTGAGAGACTTAAGCACCCTGAATTGACTGACAGCCTCATATTCCCCTTACCTTACAGACCAAGATTACAAATTTAGGACCATTAGCTGCAACAGGATTATATATGTTTTAACCCTCAATATTTTTTTTGAAATATTGAATTATTAATAAACATTACAAACCAGAAGATTTCTTATTTTAAAACCCTGGCTGCTATGTTTCTCAAGAAAAGAGGTGGGGGGAAGCAAATTAAAAGATGGCCACCACTGGGGTCATAGGCCTGTTTCAGGATATTTCTCTAGTCTACAGCAAATTCTGGCTGCTCTATTCACAAGGTGACTCTAGTCTCTGCCACATGTTTCCCTTACAGGAGTCTACTTCCTGCATTTTCATCACCTGTCTGGCTTGGACCCTCCTGGTTTTCAATTTGAGACACTTGACCTAACCCCTGCACAGCAGTCTTAGCCTCCTGCATCTGAAAGCAACCACAGCAAGGAAGAATGATTCAGAGAAAAGTACTTCAAGGGAGATGCGGGAAGTAAAAGCTTCTTACTCAGTAAACACAATGACTGTTCCACCCCAGGTCTTCTCAAGATGTATAACAACCTATAAATACAGGAAGAGGAGGGATGGTTAAAGAGAAAGAATCTGCAAAATTCCCACATATGAAGAGTGTGTGTTGGGTGGGGGTGGGAGTGGGGGGGTGGAGGATGAGGGAGAAATAGTCAAAGAAAGAGGGAGAGATGAAAAAGGAGCAGAGCATGAGACCAGCACATCAGCACATGGGCATCAAAAATGTCTTTGACTGTCATCATTAATACTCCCCCTTGGGAATCAAGGGCAGAGGGGACAAGGGAGGTTAGAGTCTGAAGCTTTATAAAAACACCTCAATCTACATTCCCATATTTACTGAAATATTTCTGAGAATCTGACAATGTTTAAGCTTCCAGGCACCTGACTAGCAGGGTAGTTTCTAGGATCTTGGAACTGTTTTTATATTTACAATTCTGCATTCCTTTTCTCAAGAAAGATGCCCAAAACTTTATATTCTTCGGCCCTCACAGCTTATATCTGGTGGGGTACAGAGGCTCATGCCTGTGATCTCAGCACTTCAGGAGGCCTAGGTGATGGATGCTGGAGTCCAGGAATTCAAGACCAGTCTGGGTAAGGTGACAAGACTGTGTCTCTACAAAAAAGTTTAAAAATTAGCCAAGCATGGTGGGGAGTACCTCTGATCCTCGCTACTCAGAAGGCTGAAGTACAAGGATTCTTGAGCCCAGGAATTTGAGGTCCAGTAAGTTGCAATTGCACCACTGCACCCCAGCCTAAGCTACAAAGTGAGACCCTGTCTGGGGATGGGGTGCTTATCTCTATATCCCTGTCCCAATTCCACATTGTAAATGGCTTGCCAAATGTACTTTTTTTTTTTTTTTTTGCAGTTTTTGGCTGAGGCTGGGTTTGAACCCACCACCTCTGGTATATTGGGCCAGTGCCCTACTCCTTTGAGCCATAGGCATCACCTGACAAACATACTTTTTAAAAGGATACCAAGCTTGTGTGTGTGTGTATGTGTGTGTGTGAGACAAAGATAAAACAGCCCAAAGAAATAATGCAGTAGTTACTATCATTAAACCATACTTCACAGAAAAAGAATTTCTCTAAAATGGCTTAATCATGGAATACCTTTTGAGTTATTATAGTAAAGAATTAGCTATTTTCAAAGATTTACCAATAAATTAAAATTTTATTAAAAAACATTTTTATGAATAAAATAAGAAACACTAAATTACATATATTATTTCTGTAACTTAATATTTTACATCATATAAGACTTGACAGGCATAATCTGACAGAAAGTTTCCCCTGATCCTTCCTAGTCTATAGAAATGTTTAAAATGGAGTTTAATGATAAGTAGGTTTTAAAGAATTGTCCCCATAAATAAACATTTCAAAAAGAAATTCAGCAATTCACTTATTATCAGCTAAAGTCACAGGTGTAAGTGTTGGGTCTTTCCTATAATCTCTCATGTAATCACTTATTCTCTTTACTTTAGAATCACCACATGTTCTCACTCACATGTGGAAGATAAAACGTTGATCTCATAGAAGTAGAAGGTGGAACAGTGGTTCCTAGAAGGGAAGGGGAGAGGGGAGAGGAGTTACAGGTTGGTTAATGGATACAAAAACACGGCTTGATAGGAGAGGTCTCTGGTGTTCTGTAACACTGTGGAGTGACTATATTTAACAACAATTTATTGCATATTTTCAAATACCTAAAAGCAAATTTTGAATGTTTCTGACATAAGTAAATGACATTAAAAAAAGAGGTGATGGCTCAGCGCCTGTGGCTCAAGTGGCTAAAGCACCAGCCACATACAGCTAAGGTGGCGGGCGGGTTTGAATCCAGCCTGGGCCTGCCAAACAACAATGATGGCTACAACCAAAAAAAAAAAAAAAAAAAATAGCCAGGCATTGTGGCAGGCACCTGTGGTCCCAGCTACTTGGGAGGCTGAGGCAGGAGACTCACTTGAGCCCAGGAGTTGGAGGTTGCTGTGAGTTGTGATGTCACAGCACTCTACCCGGGGGGACAGCTTGAGGCTCTGTCTCAAAAAAAAAAAAAAATTGAAGTGGTAATGTGTAGCATAAAACTTCTTAACAGGGTTAAGTCATAAGTCACAAGTGGGAAAACTTTTCATGTTGTAAATTCTCATTAATTTAGCGATAATCAAATAAGGCCACATTCCAGAAGTTTCAATTAGATATACTTGAGAATGTATATTATTTTGCAAAAATCTAACTACTATGTAATTAATAACTTCAAAATATGAAAGCCATTTGTTAATTTAAAGTTAACTAACCTTTTGATGACTTTCTTGTATCTTTTTGTTGGAAAGTATCTGAATATTTGATTGCAGCATGGAGCCCCACAGTTTCAGCTGATCCTTTAGATGGGTATCTGTCATTTGTGACCTTAGGGGCATCCTGATTTGGGTTAGGAAAAGAATGTAGATGCACAGCAATACGTGGCTGAAAAGCAAGAAATCATTTTTCAGTCATGTTCCCAAAGATGTGGGGATTATACTGTATTTTCCATATTTCATTTGGTTCTTCCTTAGCATCAAACAATGACTTTAAAATGACATCTACGTCTGAGACACTAATTTGAGTGTGATGTCATGATTCTCAAAGTCAGTGAACCTTTCATTGTATTCTCCAATTAATAGGCCTGTAACAGCTGTGTAGTCTTCAAATGATTTGCATATATCATCCTGCTCATCAATGACCTTTACTAACCGGAGAAAACGTTCATCTGAAATTTCCTTTTGAAGAAGTGTTTTGAAGAAAGATAGCTTTATTACAAAATGCTTGAATTTTTTGCCACATATCATACATAGACTTACTTTTACCTCGCAAAGAAATGTTCAAGTCTTTATTTCAAGACATAATATTACACAGAAGTGCTGCCTTCCTATAGAAATCTTGTTTCAGTAATTCACATTGCTGGTTCTGTTCTTCATATAATTTAACTATGTGTTCTTGCAGAGATAAAGTTTTGGCTGACACCTGTCACCACCACAGCCAGCACACTTAAATTCACACTGAATACCTCATTGTTCAATGTTAGCATGTTACAAAGCTAACAATGTTCTATCACATTTGCACAAATACAGTTAACAATACTTACAACTTTTTGCAAAGTGTCGTTTAAAATCTGTGTCTTTAGCACAGAGATTTTGCTGATGTAATGAAAAGAAATGAGAAAATCTAGAGCTATTAATACTTTTCCTACTTAAGCAATAAACTTCTTGTTTTCCTATCATGGAAGGTGCACCATCTGTATGTACCCTCACTAAATTTACCAAACTCAGACAAACTCTGCATTTATCTTGAGCATTATTGAATATATCTATTCCCTGCGTTACGTTTGCAAGAGTGCTTAAAGGGAGTAACTCTTCATAACAAAGAAATCTTCTGTTATGACTCAAATGAAGTATAAGACCTGTGCTAAGTCAGTACTATCAGTTGATTCATACAAAGTGATTGAATAATATATCTTTTCCTTTTAAAGTATTTTATAACATTGTCCTGTTAAGTTGAATGCTAATTCATGCTGCCGATCAGGCATGGCTCTCCTTGAAAGAGACAGTTGTTTGCCTTTCCAGGTCTGTTTGTTGCTTGAAAGAATTGTTTTTGCTTTTGCTTTTCACCTTTGATCATAATTTCTGAAATATAACCTTTCACAGCTCTCCCTCTAATATAAAATATTTGTGGTCCTAATGAGTGGTAGAGTGCTGACAAACACTGAAGTTCTTTGATGTTGATATTGCAGTATCACAAAGCAAGCAAATCATCTTATCTTTAGCAGAAATAAGATAATATACCAATTCCCAACCCTCATTGAAAACCTGTTTTCTTCCTTCAGCCATCTCTTGGTATTCTTTGACAGGAAGGGCTGTTAAGCAGACAGAATTAAAAAAATACTGGAAATCTGTGCAATTAATTACAAATTCCATCTTAAACAAAAACACAGTGCACCACTTTCAAAAGCTGTTAACAGACTGGTGTACTCAACCCTCCTAAACTCTTGCCAACCACATTTTAGTACGTCTTTGCTCATCTTATATATTTTTATTTTATTGTTGAAATAAACGTATTTACAATGCCAAAAAATTAAAATTCAAATTAACAAAATAATCCTCCCAGATTGTCCAGTATATTTAGAACACAATTAGTAAGCCAAGAGGGCTAAAATGATAGCTGCTACATTCATGATTTAGTTCTAACTTCCTCCAGCTGACTGACCAGTACTACTAACACTATAACAGTATTTGTTCTGTAAAATATAAGTTCAATCCAAAGGCTACACTTAAGGACCTGGAAGCCAAAGGTCCCTACTATAGGTTATTCCTATAGGTAATCCTAGTATAGCTTATTCCTTCACTTGTTCTCTTTCCTCTTGAACTGCATTCAAGACAGCAAGTTGAACCCTTGGGTATAAATCTCCTCTTAGGAGAGTAAAGAAGCTGGAGGTTTTCCCTTAAATGCAGATCTGTATATATCTGCTACATATATTTTCTGCCATGTCTTCAAATTCCTTGCCTATTTCATGTCCTTGGGGAAATCTACAAATTTATTTTTCCTCTCTTTATTGAAGCACTTATTCCAAACTATAGCTGGTTTCACCTCCATTTTCTTTTTTAAAATTCTTTATTAAATCATAACTGTGTATATTAATGCATTTATGGGGTACAATGTGCTAATTGTGGAATGCATACATCTAACTGATTAACATAATCTGTCTCCTTGTCTCCTTGTGCATTCCCTATTATGGCACCATCATCATACTTTAAATTGTATTTTTTTATTCTTTTTTTTTTTTTTAGAGAGACAAAGTCTCACTTTTTCACCCTCGGTACAGTGCCATGGCATCACAGCTCACAGTAACCTCCAGCTCTTGGGCTTAGGTGATTCTCTTGCCTCAGCCTCCCAAGTAGCTAGGACTACAGGTGCCCACCACAATGCCCAGCTATTTTTTTGTTGCAGTTTGGCCGGGGTCAGGTATGAACCCGCCACCCTCAGTACATGGGGCTGGTGCCCTATTCACTGAGCCACAGGCACATCATCATACTTTAAAGAGCTTGAAAAAATAAGGCCTTATTTTTTATATGGAATCAGAAGAAAGCTCAAATAGCAAATGCACTACTCAGAAATGAAAACAGATCGGAGGTATCATGTTACCAGACTTCAGGCTGTACTATAAATCTGTAGTGATCAAAACAGCCTGGTACTGGCACAAAAATAGAGAGGTAGATATATGGAACAGAGTGGAGAACCAAGAGATGAACCTAGACACTTATAGTCATTTAATTTTTGACAAACCTATCAAAAACATTCAATGGGAGGAATATTCCCTATTTAGCCTCTATTTATTTTCCTTGCAGTAGTAAGACTTCCTTAGACACAAAGCATTACCTCATCCATCTCAACATCCACTGATCCTAAAATTGCACCTGCATCACACCCCACATGCCTATTACCTGAATATTATGCACTGCCTGGCAGTCTGGACACTTTCCAGCATCTACTGCTATACTCTGGTCCCAGACTCTATGGTACTATGTATTTTATGCTCTGGGGGGATAATGGTCCCAGTGAAGGCTTGGATTCAAATACAGGACATTTGTGTATTGATCTTGAACTAGACCAGAGTCTCCACCATACACATTTCTCCATGGTCTCAGGAGATCATCCATTCAAGTCCCACATCACCCTACCTCATCCAACATAGAGATCAGTGAAAATCTCCAGTTCTTAAAAGAGGGCAGTAATGTGGGAAAGATAAAACTATATCTGATTCAGCACATTGCCCCTGGCCTCCTGGAAGCAGTCATCTGAACAAACAAGGAGAGAATATCCCTCAGGGCTAAAATCTAAAGTTCTCTTGTGAAATCACAAAATACGGCAGCGTAAAAATTATTTTCCTCAGAATATAATCCTCATATAAGATGCTGAGGAGTGACTATGACAAAATAGCCAATGACAAAACAGACAACTCAAGCTAATTGTTTGCTATCACAAAGACTCAGAAAAGCCTAGTACTTTGATTGAAATGCTTTTTCTTTCTTTATTGCTCAGAAACGTTGCATTATATGCAATAGTTCAGATGGAAAAAACAGAAGTAGTGCAGGTGCCTGTCAACCCACCTCATTTAATTTTATTAGAGAGAGTATCTTCTGCCAAGATGCTTATGGCCCAAGTGCTGACTGATTGGAGACCCTCCTTCCATTCCACGTCCCCTCTCCTACCATTATTTAACCAAAAAGTTTGACACTATGTAGACAGCCTACACTGGAGCCACAGGCATGATGAAATAAAGAGGGTTTTAATGTGTTCTTGCTATCACTGTTTGATTTTTTTGTGTTTATAATTTTCTCAAAAGGTATCATTGAGAACATCAGCTGGCTATCATCATAGTAACAGTTAAAACAAACTTTTACAGCCAGATGTATTAATGCTCTTTTGCCATGAGCATGTGTTCAGCTTAAGAATATTTATTCCGGACCCAAGATATGGCTTCAGGCTTTTCTTTTTTTCAAGTTCAGTCACAAGGTGCAAAGAGCCTTCATTATGAAAATTTAATTGAGCCATATTTTGTGTCAATATGCACTGTGAAGTATTTTTCTTATGCCAAATGGAAAGATACTCTTCTTTGTTAGGTTTAAATTATCCTACCACTTTCATTCCTCTTTATCAGTCTGAAAGAGATCAGGTTTCTGGCAAATCAAGTCAGTAAGCAGACTTTGTTGTTCCTTGGAATTGTTTTATTTTCCTAAAAAATAAGTACAAAAAGGAAGATGAAGCAGGGGTGGAATAAATGACTGTCAACTCAACAAACCTTAAGTAAATTTTATGCCAGATGCTGCCATTGGTATTCAATATCACTAGATATTTTACCTTGAATAATCACTGATGGACATTGATTTTGTCTTTGCTCTTCACAGCACAGCAAAATTAATGTGAAAGTCAGACTCAAATGAGTCCCAATGGTGTCCTCTGATCTCTGCTGAGAAGCGCATTTCAAATACAGAAGAAATAGCAACCAGCTGAGACCCAATGTGTCTTGTATTGTAACAATTAATGGATATAAATAGCCCTCACAGGAGAGCTCAGGTTACCTTTATATCAACTTTGGAGGTGAGAGCCTGAAACAGTTCATTGAGGTTAATATGTAGTGGTTTTATGATTTGATTAATTCTCACCAATTAGAATGGTGATGTTTCTTTTTTTCACATTATATTTTTGTAATTATTCTTTTGGGTATGTGGATGTAACTGTGAAATGTCAACAAGGGGGCAATAATTGCATAGGAATTTAGACACAGGGAAAAAACATTTTCCTGAATGCAGTGAAAAAAAAAAAGAAGGGAATGATAGAATGTAATGTGATGTTTCACTGGAAGAATAGCAGTGAATACAAGGCATCACATAGCTCTTTATCCTTGATGCAAGTGGGAATGTTGGTGATCTGTCTTATTGACAGTGACTAAACTTCCACCTACCATTTATTTGGCTCAGACTAATTCAGACCATGTGGCAGAACCCCAAAGAAAACATAAGCTACCATTTCAGGTGAGTTTGGGACTATAAAATATGGTGAATCTTCAGCGACAAAGAACGTTTCTTCATTTGTGCATTTCCCACCACCCAGTTTAGCAAAAAATGTAGATAAGTGTAACATTACATTTACATTTGCATTACCTTTGTGTGGCAGATGTAGTCAATGCCTCGTCCTCAAGCCCTTGACTCTCATTTCTGACCTCTGTACTCACCAATGGCATTTAACAGCAAATATGCAATTCTCTGCCTGAAGATTTTTCTGGTTACCCAAGCAATCTGGCCAAGGATACTGCCTTCAGTGAATGACAGACAGCAGGGGTTAGTGAGGAAATACTCAAACATCCTCAGATCTTGGGCAGGAAAACTCAGGGATACTCTGCAATGTCCATGAGCGTTCCTTAGAGGAATTGACCCCAGGGCTCATAGCACTAATCATTTGATTAATACACTCTATATTTTCCTCCTTCTTTTCCCTCTTTCACTTTTACACCCTCCCCCCCTTACTGGTGCCTCCTGGACTTACCTCCCAAATATATTAGTTGTGCTTCTTGTCATAGTTCCACTTCTAGTGAAGCCCAAATAAGCTACATTGTTTTCAACATTCCTCAGGATGCTCCATAAAGAAATGATGAAGCACTGCAACCTACGCCACGTTGAATTTTACAAGGGAATGTACCCAGGTGGCTATAATGCTCAGCACCACTACCTGTAGCTTAATACCTTTGCATTACATGGACATGCTTTCAGACATGAACGTTAACTGTATACTTCCTTCAGGTGTTTGTATTGTATGTATAGCACCTTCTCTGGAACTAAAGCAGTGATCACAAAAACACAAATGTTCTACACAGTTAATTGGACAGCTCCATGGACAGAAGGAACAACTAAATCCCGTCATTTATCCTCAGTGCTTTTCCAGTTCAATCTTCTACTTTGAGCTATTGCGTAACACAGACAGAAGAAGAGATTTGATAATTATTTGGTGTAATTTCATCAAGATAGATGGCAAAATCAAATAATACAATGCATAATTACATGGGGACTAGATTTCATCTGTATGGATGATAAAACTGTCAAATCACCATTTTAATCCTTCCTGAATCTTTACTTCCCTTCACGGAATCAGTTGTAATATTATTGGATTTTCTTTCCATCATTTTCACAATCAACAAAATTTTTGTCAATTGGATCGATTTTTTCAGTCCATCTCAGCATTTCAAACTATATGTCAAATATTAAGAGTGCATTACCCTATGTTTAAAATGGATGTTTCCATTAATAATCAATGAAAGGGGAGAGAGGTAAACAAAAGATAGCAAAACATCCTTGAAAGTACATACTGCTAATTGATTACCAACCATGTGGACTTTGAAGAAAGTTCTTGATTCCTCTGAGCTATCTATATAACAGAAGTAATAATTCTTAATTTTTAGGGGTTTTATGAAAATTAGAAATAAAATATTTAATGTTTTTGGCATATTGCTTGTGCTGAGAGTTGTAATTTTTGTTTCAGTATTGTTCAGCATTTCTGGGCCAATTTCTAGTCCAGTTGTATTAATTGCCTCTGAAACAGATAATGCTTCTTTGGAAAGCTTTGCATTCCAAGCTTTGCTCAGTTCACATAGGACCAGTTTTAGCCAAGTCTTTCATATGCTTACAATTTCAATGAAGTCAACAAACAAATAAAACTTTGCATGGGCAGCTCTTGAGGTAGAATAGAAAGTGCCAGTTTCTCTAAGTGAAATGATTTCCATACAAAGGAACTACAACTTTACATAAGCCTAACCATTTAATAAAGTTTAACATGGCACTAAATTTAGGGAGAAAAGTAAATTTGAAATTATTATTTTAGAGTTTGTTTCAGGACTCAGCCTACTAGTAAACTTCCAGCTGTAACAAATAGGTATTACAGTACTCAAAAGATTAAAGGAGATAATGTGATTAAAGTCCCTAGTATAGTAGTTGGCACAAAAAGCAATCATGAGTGTGACAACTTCTTAACTGAAGAAAAAAAATGTAAAATTGTATTACCATTCTTGCTATATCATGGTACAAGATACTCTGGATGACATATACTACTTTACCCTAATGTTATACATCAGAGATATTAAATATGTAACATTTTCTTGTGCATTTACGATCCAGAGGCATCATTCATAAAGAAGCAGAATTTTAAATGCCTTCTTCACTTTTTTCCCCCATAAACTGCATTTACTTTCTGTCTTGGAACTAAATAGCAGGAAAATATTCTCAACCATTATTCTCAGTGATTTAAATTTAAAATTTTTGGTTTTAGGGAGAATAAAATATGCTAGTCTTAGTACTTGTTTCTGTTGCTTCTGGACTCAGATTGTGGGGGTAAGTTGCATCCCATGGCACACAGCCCAATTTGTAAAAATGATCTGGGTTAACAAAAGACAATTTTATGTTTAGAAAGCATTCCTAAGCTTTCCATTTGGGACTTGAATTCCCAAGAGACATATGATACGACTAAGAGATGAGATCTTTCCAACCTTCTTAATAGTCCAAAGAGCATGACATTTTAGCTTGATTCCACAATAACACAATGTGTGTATATACACACACACAGAATTATAGCTGGCAGTGTTATTTAATATACCATTCATTTCATTTTAATGCACAAACTTTCCACCAAGTAACTGATTGGAAAGCTAGTGCCTTTTAGTTACATTTAGGCATACCCATTAAATAAATGAATGTGAGGTTTTGGGTCTTCCCCACCTTCAAATTAGGATGTACACTGATAAAGTTTGGGTGATAAATCATTTAATAATTCATAAGAAAATAAATATGACATGAAAGATAATTGCAAATGTGTACTGTGTGCTTTCCTTATAATTCTAAATGAAGAAGAAAGTTGGCCCTGTGGATTAGTGACTGGAGTGAAAATGAGAGCTGGGGGCTCATTTTCTAAGCACAGTTCCTGGGCTTGGTCAGCTTAGACTTCAATACTGAGAATGAATCCAGCAATCATGATCCTATACTATAAATAATCCACTTTGAAACCAGAATAAGAGTCAGGAGTCCTTTCCTACTTCAATAATAACCTATTGCCTGGCATATACCAGTAGATACCAAAGCCAAGTTCTTTGCAAGAAAATGAATACTAGGTCTCATTGCTTGAATAATAATTAATTTGGCTGGTTATATATGACAGTCTGTCAGGAAATGTTCCTGAAGTGCTGGGATATATTACAGTCACAATGGAGTTGAAAGTCTTTTCTATATGAAACACAGATACAATCTTAAAATTATATTTGCAGAGCTGTACATTCAGGGAGATGTCTGAATGTCCAAAGTATCTGCAAACAAACTGAATTTTGTAATCACAAATAGTTCTGTAAGATATCAAACTTTTAAGAGAAAATTTTAGCAAATACATTTTTATGTGTCTGATTGCCATGAAGTTCTCTTCACGTTGAACATTTGTCACTATTTTAGGAATGGGATCTGAGGCCCCAAGTACATCAGTAACTTGATAAAAGTTGAATGATGCAATAGACTATATTTTCCAGATATAATCTCTACAATGTGACCTTGAGGTGAGTCTATGTCCTCTGCCCTTTATTTTGGGTAATCTTATGACTACTCTAACAGACAAAGTATGGCAGAAGTGGCAGGTATGATACTATTTTACTTCCAAGGCAGCTTTTGCCTTGTTTTCTTCTGGGGGTCATTCTGGAGAAATCCAGGTACCATGTTAGAAATCCACCTATGCTGAGAGATATAGGTGTTCCAGTCCATAGTCCTTACTGAACTTCCAGACAACAACCAACAACCGCCAGCCATCTTGGTCACCCAGCCTAGTTGAGCCTACAGATGATTGTAGCTGAAGTTGCAATACCTAACTGTAACTACATAAGAGACCTCAAATGAGGACTTCCCAACCTGGTTCTTTAAAATTTAAGAATGGCTGACCCACAAAATCATGAACAAAATGAAATGGCTGCCTTAAGCCCTTAAGGTTTGGGGAAATAATAACCAAGACACACAGTTAGCAAATTGTCAAGCTAGGACTTAGAATAAGGAGGGTCTACTGCAGAGGTATTATTTTTTCCATTGTTCACATTGTGGAGTTTCAGGGGTAAGAACAGCTTTCAAATCACCTTCCTGATAGTGAATTGAATAGTTAGAGAGGAGGGCTCAATCAAGATTAAGGCAAAGCAAAGGGAAAAGAAAGTATGTGATAGGATGCTAAGACATAACAATCAGCAAACCATTCAGCAAAACCAAAAACATAAAAAGGTCTTTGAGGAACTGGAATCTAACTTAGTTCTTCTGATTTGGTGATTCCTTATGAGCCATAAATGTAACAGAATAAAGATTTCTATCTCATCCCCCATTCTCCCGAAATATCTTCTGCTATATCTCTCCGAAAAGAAGGTAAGTAGCTGAGAAGTGGACAGCTATTTATACTTTAGCTTTAACACAACTCACAAAAGGGAGGGCACAGAAAGGGATGCAGAAATCTAGTGGAGGCCAGCAATTACATTTGTTCTTGCCAATCATCACTGACCAAGATATACTGCGTATTTGTTCATCAACAAAGAATCTTGAGATGGAGCAGAGGTTAGGGGAGAGTAACAGCACTTAATTTCTACCCCTGGAGAGTTCTGGCAAGCTCTCTAGGGAAAAGACAAGCATGATTGCACAACTAACTTGCTTTCTGCTTAAATACATGTACTTCTGCCAAGAACCTGAGCCATCATGAAAACAAGAAGAGAGGAGTTCTGATATGAGAAGTAATCTAACACTCGAAGACCCAAACCAAACATTGTTGATATAGCAAAACTGTAAGACAATCTATTTTTCTCATTTTCAAATACAAAGGCAAGATTTGAGAGATTAGGTGGTTTGCTCAAGTTACACAACAGAGTTTAGTTTGGTTTTGGAGCCTATTGGTAATAGAATCACACTTTCTACTCATTGCACCATTGTGGTGAGGATAAACAAAGAAGTACATTAGAAACTGAAAACCAGGCTCAGAATAATTTTCAAAATGCGAAAATAATAAGAATTAATGACTCCTACCCCCTCGGGGGAGGGGGGAACACTAGTAGTTCATCCATGCTAATTTGCCTTTGCCTTCCTGTTTCCTATGTCATTTGATTTCCTGCATCTTTTTGTTTTTATCCTGCCTTTCAGTAGAATTCAAGCTAGAAATTCTACCACTTACCCTGCTTGATTCCTGAGGTCATCTTTATGTATGATGTCTTTTTAGCGTCTACTTGCCTCTGAGCCAAAATGCCTAACTAAATCAAGTATTTTTTTTTAAATCTTATACCCCATTTGTCTTGACTTCTTGACAAGAGCTAAGCCTGAGAAGGCTACTTCATGTTTACATTCATTCATGCTTTTAAACTATTTTTCCCTCCCTTGGACTTGTTCCTGTGATTGTTGAGAAATGTAGACGAACAACCATTCTAAAAGAGGCCAGACAGAAACCTACACCTAGACCCAAGCGTGTAGAGGATATTTTCCTTGGTTAAGCAGAACTTAAGCATGACAAGAAATAGTGAGACAACTTAGACCAAGAAAAGCAGGAGTTTGTGAAGTTGAAGGTACAACTACCACAAAATACAACTATTTCATCTTTCAGTAATGTGTATTTTTACCTAAAATTTAAAATAAAAGATAGACCTAAATCAGTCATCTATTCTGCTGTAGGCATTTTCCCATATATTTTATAGATTCCTACTGTTAACTAATAAGATTTGGATAGAAATGCTAGCAAAAAGACAGCTATTCCAGAGTAAACTACACGGCAGAGAAGGCTGAATCCAATCTGTATAACTTGGAGGCTTTTTTCCGATCACAAGAAGGGCTGTAAACCCAGTGGAGAGAATCTTGAAAAGATGATTATATACTGAAGATTTTTTCTCAAATGCAAATTACTGTCCAGAACAGTTACTTTAATGCCTTTCTCCAATTTCACATAGCACTTAGTGCTTTCTGGAGAGGTTTTCTGCCCTTTAAAATATAACACTACTGGAACTTAGTATTCTAACTGTCTTTCAGGGCATTAAAGAAAGAGCCTAGTTGTTTATGGCCCTGAATTTTTTTTAAAGCCATGTACTTGCTAGTTGTGTTGATTATAAGATTGTTGTTTTTTTCTTTCTTTCAATTCTTTATTCTAATTTGCACTTTGATAACTAATTAATGATGGACAGCATCAGTTAAGCAAAAATTTGTTTAGCCTCCCTCCATCTACCTTTCCAGCAAATCTCCCTGCTATAGACTGAATGTGTCTTCATCCACCCCAAAATTATGTGTTAGAATCCTAATTCAATGTAATGATGTTAGGAGGCAGGGCTGTTATAGGTAATTAGATCATGAGAATGGAGCCCTCATGAATGGGATTTGTGCCTTTATGAAAGAGATCCCAGAGAGCTGCCTCACCACTCCTCTACTACATCAAGAAATCAGAAATCTACAACCCAGAAGAGGATTCTCACCAGAATCAACCATCTACACTCTGACTCTGGACTTACGGCCTCCAGAACTATGAGAAATAAATTTCTTATGTTTTCAAGTCACCCAGTTTATGGTTATTTTCTTAAAGCAGCCATAACTAGACAGAAACTGATATTGCTGTAGAGGTCCCTGGCATATGGTCCATAACATGTGCTAGCTATTGTACTCATAAATATTGAGATGTCAGATCCAAGATGGCAGGAAATTTTCTTCGTACTTATTCATGGTCGTGGTTGTAGTATCTAGCACAGGGTATAACTCAAGAAATGAGAGCTGTTATGAACAAAAGTATGAATGTACTAATAGGAGAGGAAAAACATGAGAGTCACATAGTGGTTCTCAAAGAGTTAACCCTGGACCAGCACCATTAGCATCACATGGGAACCTGTGAATTCTTTCCTTCAGAAACACTAAATCAGAAAACCTGGGAGTGAAGTCTAGAAATGTGTGCTTTAAAAAGCTCTCCAAGGGATATCTCTAGTAACTAAACAGTACCTAACATGTAATAGGGGCTCAATATATAATTACTAAATACATGTATACAGTAGAACCTCCATAGTAGACCACATCTCTGCATTGACCACCTCTTTAAGCTGACCTAATTTTCAGAGACCAGACATGCATCACATGTCCATATCAATACAGTGGGCCTACTTCCTTATATTGACCCCTCTGTATGTTAACCAGTTTGTTACAGTCCCTCGGGTAGTCAGTTTACAAATGTCTACTGTAGTTTCATTGTCTTATTTTCATAATAGCAAGGTAGATTCTGTTGAAAATCTATTATTCTAGAAAATTATAAATAAAAAATTTAGCTAAAGAAAAACATTACATTCTGATGCTGACCAAATAAATTAGACTCAGACTTAGTGAACTGTACCACTGGAGTAGTTCTTATGGCCCACTAAAGTAAACAGATAGCCAAGGGAATTTCAAGGTGAGCTGCAGTAACATTTGTGGTTGCAGCAAATATTTATTAAACATCTACTATAAATCAGGCACTACACATGCTAATCTTATTAAATGCTAGCACAGCTTTATAGAATACATTGATTTTTATCCTTACTTTATAGGAGAGGACCTTGAAACTCAAAAAAGTCTAAATAACTTGCCCAAGGTCACACAGCTGACAAGTGATAGACCAGGCATAGAAGCCAAGGACTTCAGTCTCCAAAGATCAAGTTTTTAACCACTTCACTATGTGCTCATGTTTGCATTTAATAAACAATGCATTAAAAGTCCAGAACATGTCAAACTCTATTCTGAGTTGTCTTCAAATGAAAGTGTGGCTGAGGAACACTTCGAAGGAAAAACAATGGCAGAGTTACAACAGGAACATAAAAGAAAAAAGAGTGGGCATCTTAGCAACAAATATAAAGAGACATCTATACCAAACAGAGTGTGAGATATTTCCACCCCATTTTGGCATTAAACCCTAATTGCTACTGAGAGTCAATAACTCACAAAGTTCAAGTAGATAGTAAACAGTGAAAGCTCAACTTGTAATAACAGTATCTGTTACTTTTCACCATCCCCTCACACTGCAAAGTATTTATATCATTTCTACAATGTCTATGACAATTGTAACCTATCTATGCATTCTATTAAGTAACACATAGGCTCCTGAGATACCTAACGAGTCAGGGAAGTCAGCTGTCTCTCTGATATGATTCTATAAGTGCATGGTATATTTAATTACATGCATAATAATTATTCATCATCTAACATATCCCATGTACTGTGAAAGATTATTTTCTTAGATCAGCAAGCTATGGCCCAAGGGCTAAATCTCATCCCTCCTTTTATATAGTCCATGAGGTAAGGATGTTTTTTACATTTTAAAGTAGTTTTTAAAACATCCAAAGAAGGATGGTATTTTATGACATATAAACATTAAATGAAATTCAAACTTCCAATGTCGGTAAATACAGAAACTGGAACACAGCCACATTCATTTATGTATTATCTAAGACTGCTGTCATGCAAAACAGATTTGAGTAGTTGCTACAGAAACCATATGATTCACAAAGCTGAAAATATTTCCTAATGCTGTGCAGAAAAAGTATGCAGACCCCTGACAAATATTTTCTGTAATCCCTCTAACTACCGTGGAAGCTATAGTCTTTACAAAAACAAAGGCACTAAACCTCAAGTAGACAATTACTTGCTATAGTTAGTCAAAAAAAGACAATCACATTTTTTTTGCATCTCTCCCATTGAGAAATTGAGTGTATGTCTCTTTCCCTTGAACTTGGGATCTAGAGAGAGAAGCTTGTGACAGCTTCAATAAAAGGAGTATGTGCAAAGTGGTGCCATCCCTGGTTCTCTAGAACACCTGCTTCCTGTCCTGGAAAAGCCCAAGTGGTCAAGTCCACAGCCCTACTGAGCCTAACTTTTAAGTCCTCTTAGCTCAAATCTCACACATGTGATGGAGGAAACCTTGAGATGACCCCAGCCACTCAGTCTTGACAGCCCCAGATCACGGAACAGAGAGAAGCCATCATCCCCACATGTCCTGTCTGATTGACCCACGGAATCCATGAACATAAAATAAAGTGGTTGTTGCTCCCCATGACAAAGTGATTTGAAATATAGCAATAAATAACTAAAGTACTAACCATTTTCAAAAATAAATACAGAGCACTTGACTTAAAGCTTATGCTACAATTCTTTAAAACTAAAAGAATATAAAATATAAAAGTGAGGAGAAATTGAGAAGGGCTAGTAAAATGAGACCAAAGTAAACCATATACTCAGAAACATAGATGATTATAGTCACAATTTTATATCTTCAGAACTATAACTTTGATTCAAACTGAGGAAAGAGGATTTTGCGTCAAACCACAGAGTTGCTAATTGGTGTGGTAGTATTTCCACCAAGGTTGACTGAATCCACAGCCAGCTTTGTCCCCAGCCGTAGTACCCTTTGAACCATGGTATTTTGATCCTAGGATACTGGCCTCCCAAATTTGACCATAACAGGATATGGAAGTCTTACCTTCTGAATAAGTCCCAGCCAGTAACTTTTTCTCATTTATTTTCAACTTCTGGCACCTTAGGTAAATGTTTTCCAAATATTTGTTCTTTTGATAATTTTTTCAATAATTCATACTAATTTTCACAGTGCAAGGAATTCATATAAACATTTTCTAGAAACTTTCTAAGCCAACAACCCAAGCTGACCTTTAATGGACAACATACAGAGCATCATCAAAGCACTCACATTCTCAAGAAAGTGAAGACAAAGTCATAAATAATTAAAAAGGGTATTGAATGATGAAGTCCTTGTGTTTCTTAGAGGAACTTAGACAGCACAATCATCTCTACTCTTTTCATTTTTTTTTTTTTTTTTGCAGTTTTTGGCTGGGGCTGAGTTTGAACTGGTCACCTTCGGTATGTGGGGCCGGTGCCCTTCTCCTTTGAGCCACAGGTGCCACCTACTCTTTTCATTTTTTAATCAACCCTAGTTTTTCAGTAAACTTTTTCATTCCCACTTTTTCTTTTCCATTATTTCTTCATTTGTTTATAAATTTCAAAGGTTTTTGTATCATTTGCATTTCATAAACAGACTCCATAAAACAGCAAAGAAACAAAGAAAAAGTCAAGTCCACAGACAAAAGAAAGAAGACATGAGGGTAATAAATGTGCCAGGATTATGAAGTCAAGAGCTTGTTTACTCAAGAAGTTAGAGCTTGTTTGCTCAAGAAGACAAGATGTATGGGATTGCTAGTCATTGGTCACTGCTCATGAGAATAGATGTCATTGCACAGTGGTGTTAGTATACCAGGTTTAAGGCTTGGGGTCAGACACCTATGAATTTGGTTCCACCTTCCTCCATGACCAAGTTTTTATCTACTCTTAATTTCAGTTTATTCATATGGAAAATGGAATATATTTTATGAAAGTATGTTGAGTGAATAACAACTATATTAGCAAATCATTTCTCATGATGTAGAGTTTAAACTTTCAACATTAGCATGAGGAAGGTGAACAAAGCCTTGTTCAATATTCTAAACATAATTTACCTAGGAACATATTGCAAAAACAATTAAAATTGGCTTTTATACATATTAAATATTTATCATATTGAGCATTCAACAAAGATCCCAATGGCTTTTTTAGCCATTTATAAATTTGATATCCCCTATCCTAATCCTTTTTATTTTACTTATGTGAAGGGCTTTTACATAAATCCTCCCTCCATCTTGTATAGTATCATTCCTTGTTTCTTTTTGTGGCCCTCCAGTATCTCAGTCTTTGCCTTTAAGTAAACAAATTTCAGCTTCTCTTGGTTCTCTTGCTGCCAACTCCACATTAATGAGCCAAACATTAGCCAAGTGAACAACCAAAGAGGACAGTCCTTCCACTTCTATTTACCTTTTAGAAAAGACAAATAAGTTGATTCACAATCCATGGCTCAGGGATGAATCTGGAGAGTCTGTTCCCAGCAGGCAGGGCATATGCCTTCTGCGTAACAGCTGTCTCTTTGTGCTATAACTTCAAGCACAGTATTGTGCTAAAACAGCAAGTAATGTAATAAAATGGGACAATTCTGTTTCCCCACTGTGAGCTGGGGCATGTGAATAGAAAAAAAAAAATAAAGAAAACTATGATATTTCATCAGTGAAATGGAGGAACTGCCCAAAACAGCTAGGGCAGAGGAAAGGTCTGGGAGATGATTTTTCCATTTTTCCTTTACTAAAGAGAAATCCCAATTATTCTCTGACTTGCCTTCTGATCTCTTGCCAGTACCATCAGATTCTCTGAAATGAAGGCAAAGAGATGCTGACAGCTGTGCCCAGCATGGAAACCGCCAAGTTGCAGCAGACCTTGTAGCCCCTCATGTGGCATCACGCCAAAGGAAGATACAATGACACACTTAATAAGATCCAGAAACAACTCACACCTATCAAGAGTATTTATGGGAATCAGAGGGTGGAACATTTGGAAGAACCAGGGACTATAGGCATAATTCTTTGCTCTAAAGCATGAGAACCACAGGATTTCCATGAATGTGCTAGGTGAATGGATTGTAGGTATAAAGAGCCTATCAACTCTGCATGGCATCACATGAAATTCAGAGAAAAAAAGAAAACAATACTTTTTGTATGATCACAGTGCTGGGTATTTCACATATATCACTCAAATTATCTTCATGCTAACCTTATGAATTAATTTCTATTTAGTTGATAGAAACCAATTTCAAACTAGCTTTCACAAAGAAGAGAATTCATGTGCTAATCAGGATTCATGAATATTATTAGATACTCGAAGGATACTTCTGTCAAACTTACATTGGTTCATCCCTGGACAGAGTTCCTTCTCTTAGAATGTGGAGTTCATTAAAACAGGACAACGTCTTAAACTTTCTCCATGGTGAATTCTCTCCATTTGGTTTTTGTGAGCAAACAATCATGATTTTTTTCATATATGCTTTGTATATCTTTCTCCACTTTGCTGACCATGTATCAATGATCCTTGTTGAAAGAGAAAGAGGGAGGCATGATGGAAGAGAAGTAAGACAAAATGATGAAAAGGTTATTGAAGACAGTCAATGGAATGTGAAACTAAATGAATACTTCATTGTGCTCCAGTTTTTCTGTAAGCATAACAATAGGTTAGGATTTTGTCTATAAGACAGACTAAAGCTATACTACCTACTATTGTGGCCACCAGCCACATGAGATTACTTCAATTTAAATTAATTAACATTAAATAAAATTAAAAATTCAGTTTACCACTTGCACCAGCCACATTTCAAGTGCTCAATAGCCAGATGTGACTAGTGACTACCATATGGGCAATGTGAATGTAGAAAATTTCCACCACTGCAGAAAGTTTATTAGACATCACTGATCTATAAAAAAAAGAGAAGCCAACCTGAGCTTTTTTAAGTCGTAATTTGGCAAGCAAAATAATGTGAAACACTATCTATATTGGAAAAAAACATAGGATTCTAAACTAAGAAACAAGGGAGAAAATTAACTTTCTGATAGTGGGCAACATTGTTACGTCACTAGAGTCTAAAGGACAAAATAGTCAGAAAGCTAACAGAGAGGATGTACACCAGCCTTTAATAGATAAAATTTCTAGACTAGAAATAAGTAAGAGGGAAGATTAGAGCTGGGGAGGAGAAAACAGAATCTGTAAAATGGGGTTGAAGGGACCACCCCGAGGCCAGGGTAGACTCCCACCTCATGAAACAGACCACCTGCTGGGAGACTTTTCAGGCAGGGATTTTCTGAGCACTGGCTGACTGAACTACACTCCTGGGACTTCCTAGGTGCTTGTGGGCACCCCGCTCCACATCCTGCTTCCCCAAACTCACACCAGCTACCCCAACGGCTAAAACTCATCCCCTGACCCTGCTCACTCACTGCTCGGAATTTCCAGACCCCTTGCACGACCCACTCCCTGCTCGGAACACTCGGAATTTCTGTCGCTTAAACAAACCAGTGACCTACCCCCTGCCCTTCCCCTGATCAGAAGCTCCCTGGTTCAAACAATCACCGACCCCCACACCCATCTGGTTGCAGTTTTCAGCTTTAAAAGAAGCCTGTAACAGCCGTTCAGGGTCCTTCTTCCCG
>CAUYQV010077855.1:0-20640 GCA_963574575.1 Galagoides demidoff
CCTGTGGTCCCAGCTACTTGGGAGGTGGAGGCAGGAGACTCGCTTGAGCCCAGGAGTTGGAGGTTGCTATGAGCTGTGATGTCATGGCACTCTACCCAGGGGGATAGCTTGAGGCTCTGTCTCAAAAAAAAAAAAAAAAAAAAAGTTCAATAAAAGAGTTGGAATATAAAGTTTAGGAAATCTCCCAGAGCATAGAAAAAAGAAAACCAAAAAAGATGGAAAATAGGAGAGAGAATGTTTAAAAAATTAAAAGATCAATGTAAAAAATCCAACAGCCTACAAATATGAGTTTCAGAAAGAATAGAGAGAAAAAGAAATTTTTCAAGAAAATAATTAAAGAAAACTACCCAGAACTTTGTAAATTGAAAGAGACTAACATATCCCCAGCATAAAAAAAGTAAGAAAGATCTACACCCAGATAATATCCTAATAAAATTTCAAAACACTAATAAAAATGGTCCTAAGAGATTCTGAGGTGGAAGAGGGAAAAAACATATTTTAAAAATCAGAAGTCAGTATGGCTCCAGGGCTGGGCGCAGTGGCTGACACCTGTAATCCCAGCACTTGGGAGGCCCAGGCAGGCGGACTGCCTGAGCTCAGAGGTTGGAGACCAGCCTGAGCAAGAGCAAGAACCCCTGTCTCTAAAAAAAAAAAAATAGCCAGGCATTGTGGAGGGATCCTGCAGTCCCAGCTACTTGGAAGGCTGAGGTAAGAGAATTGCTTGAGCCCAGGAGTTTGAGGTTTTCGTGAGCTAAGATGCCAGGGCACTCTACCAAGAGTGACCAAGTGAAATTCTGTCCCCCTCACCAAAAAAAGATAAGTCACTATAGCTGATGGCTATTCAACTGCAACTGCAATGGTTTCAAAATTTTAAGGGAAAATCATCTGTATCTTAGAATTACATGCACAGCCAAACTTCCAAACAGATGTGTGGGATAAAAGAACATTTTCAGACATTTAAGTGATACCAGAATTTCGTCTTCAGTAGGTTCTTGGTCTCCATGATTCGAAGAATGAATCCACAGACCACAGCTCAGTGGTAAGACAGGATTTATTTACAGAAAAGAATACAAAAACACCAAAGCTCCTGGTAGAGAGAAAACCCAAGTTGGGGGAAAAAAACTCCCTCCCTCTGTCTGGGGCTCAGTTTCCAGGGGTATATATAGTCTCCTAGGGTCCTCTGCAGTTACATTTAGCGCTCACGGGTTCTCTGTAGTTGCATTTAGCGTGCACGTCCTCTGTAGTTACATTTAGCAAGCCCTGGTCCTCTGTAGTTACTTAGCCCTCATGCCCTCAGTAGTTACAATTAGGGGAACTAGGTAGCAAATGAATGGCTACAAACCCTTTCATTCCCAGTCCTAGGAAACTAACATGAAATTGACCAGGCCTAGGAAACTTACATGAATTTGACCAGGCCTAGGAAATGGGGGTTCCCCATTCCGCTGCAAGTACCAGGGGAGAGAAACCTAAGGTGCTGGTGTCTCCCCAGCAGTTGTCTGGCCCCTCCAGCTACTGCAACCTCCTGGTGGGGGGAGGCTCTGCCTACCTTCCAGTCCACTGGTTCCTCTACTCACTGCCACCACACCAACACCGCCAAGGTGGAGGCATCAGGTCCGCCCCTCAGCTCCTCCCAGCTGGCTGGGGCTCACCTGTCCTGTATCATAAGTTCTTAAAAAACTCATCTACCATTTACCTTTGTATTGTCTTTTGAGAGTTCCCCTAAAACTTAGCGGTTAAAAGCAACAAAAATTTGCTGTCTCCCAATTTCTCTGGGTCAGCAAACACTTTAACTATGGGTTTTCGCTGAAGCTCTTTCATGTGATTGCCAGTCAAGCTGTGGCCAGGGATGCAGTCATGCCAAGGAGAAACTGCTGGAGAAGTTACTTCCAGGATTTCTCACGTGGCTGTTGGCAAGTCCCAGTTTCTTGCTGCATGTTGGCAGAAGAACTCAGTTCCTCAATACACAGGCCTCTCCATAGAGCTGTTTAAAACAAGGCAGCTTGCTTCTCACAGAGCAAACAATCCAAGAGACAGAAAGTAATTTCTCAAAACAGAAGCTGCAGTTTTTCTAATGCAATCTCAGTACTGAAGTAACCATCACTTCTCTCATACCCTGCTGAGGAGGACTGCACCAGATGTGAACAACAGGAGCGGGGGTCAAAGGGGGGCATCTGGAGGCTGACCTCCTGGAAGCTAGTAGAAGATACATTCTGCCATAACAAGGAGATAAACCAAGAATGAGGAAGATGTGGGGTCCAGGAAAAAAGAGAGAGAAAGAGAATCCCCCAAAAGGTAGTGAAATAAAAACTCCAGGTGGACTGTTGAGCACAACAAGTAGAGATTGGAACAGGAAGATGGAGGCCTCAGGGAAGGCTGTCCCTAAGAAAAACTTAAATGAATAAATTGGAAGCCAGGGAAAGGATGAACAGAAAGATTGCTACTGCTGATAAATTTTTGGAGGTACATTTGTAAAAAACGTATTTAAAACTGGCTGGGTACAATGGCTCACATTTGTAATCCTAGCACTCTGGGAGGCCCAGACAGGTGGATTGCTCCAGCTCAGGTGTGAGACCCTGTCTCTAATCAAGGGTTGTAGTGGGCGCTTGTAGTTCCCAGCTACTCCAGGAGATTGAGGCAAGAGGTTCGCTTGAGCCCAAGAGTTTGAGATTCCTGTGAGCTATGATGCCACAGCTCTCTACCTGATCAGGAAAGTGAGACTCTCAAAAAAAAAAAAAAGAAAGAAAAGAAACAAAAAAATAGCCAGGCTCATGCCTATAATCCTAGCACTCTAGAAGGCTGAGCCAGGTGGATTGCCCTGAGTTCAGAGGTTTGAGACCAGCCTGCGCCAGAGTGAGACCCCCACCTCTACAGAAAAAAAAAAAACAGCTGTTGTGGTGGGCACCTGTAGTCCCAGCTACTTAGGAGGCTGAGGCAAGAGAATCGCTTAAGCCCAAGAGCTTGAGGTTGCTATGATCTGTGACGCCACAGCACTCTACCAAGGGCTTACAAAATGAGATTCTGTCTCAAAAAAAAAAAAAAAAAGAAAGAAAGAAATGTATATTATATATATATATATATGTAAACTAAGCAACCAAAATCAATTTCTTTCTTTTTTTTTTTATTATATCATAGCTGTGTACATTAATGCAGTCATGGGGTGCAAAATCAGTTTCTAACTCCAAGTTGAGCAAATGAATTACAAAAGAAAGGAAGTGTAAGCCCTGTGTGCTGCATGAATCAAGTAGTAATCTAAACACTGAAAACTGAGCTTCTAGAAATTATTACATAACTCAACATGGAGGGAAGATGAAAAGAGAAGAAATGTGTGTCAGGCCTCAGGGTGTATTTTTTTCCCCCTGAGGGTATATTTGGGTAAAGGGGCTAATCATCATCTTTCATAGTTGAGAGCCAGTAGAAAATATCAATTACAAACTTAGTAACTATTAATTATAAGCTTAAGTATAATATTTAGATGCATCAAGAAAATATCAGAAAAAAGAGCTGGAAGATTTGCAGTGGTGAGGAGAATCTCATGTGGAAATAGACAGTGACTGAGCTTTTCTTTCACCTTATAGACTATTTCATTTTATTAACTATGATGTGCTCATATAACTTAGATTTTAAAATACAGTAACCTTATTTTTCCTGAATATAATTTTAAATTCAATTCAACTTTAAATTCAGCACTAAGTTAAGTAGACAGTGATTATTTTTCTGTTTTACCCATAGTAAAATAATTGTATTAGACTATATATATAAATATTCTGAAAATAAAATTATACACATTGAGAAATATGGTAACAAATGGGAAATTATATTAAGGAAGTGAACCACTTTGTTTATGGAGGTTCTAAAAGATAACATTATTATATAGGATGTGCTGTTTTTAAAACTGCTAACTTTCAAAATGCTGTTACAAATCTAGCAAAAATGGATGCATCATAGTGGTTGTTCTTGTGGAAATTTAGATAGAATGGATTTGACCCCAAAAGGAACTACTCATTATATTATTAAAGTACCACTCAAGCTTTATTTTAAAGTTTATCTTTTTTTTTTTTTTTTTGTGAGACAGAGCCTCAAGCTGTCGCCCTGGGTAGAGTGCCATGGCATCACAGCTCATAGCAACCTCCAACTCCTGGTCTCAAATGAGTCTCTTGCCTCCACCTCCCAAGTAGCTGGGACTATAGGTGCCTGCCACAGCACCCAGCTATTTTTTCTTTTTGGTTACGCCGTCATTGTTATTTGGCAGCCTGGGCAGGATTCAAACTCGCCAGCTCAGTGTACGTGGCTGGCGCCTTAGGGGCTTGAGCAACAGGCGCCGAGCCTTTAGACTTGATCTTAAAAGATAATTTACTGTAAAGAAGACCTCAAATATTAAATATTTATTACCTCTTTTATAATAAATGTAATTTTATTATTTCAAATACTTTGTAATAGTCACATTTTTGCTCGTCTTGAGTATAATAGAATATTCCATTTATTTTGACATATAAAAGTAGTTTACATCAAGTAAAGTCTCTTTACAGGAAGGAAGGAAGGGAGGAACAGAGGGAGAGAGAGGAAAAAGGGAAAAAATATGTTTCAGAGAGTACATACTCTTCTTATTGTTGTTGGGTTTTTTCAAGAGTCCAGATTCCTGAGTGTATAAGTCACTTCATTCCAGAACAGATTAGAGAAGAAAGGCTCTTTGCCATCCCTGGTCAGCCTATTATTGTTCCCCTCGCCCACTTTAACATTCAAACCTCACTAAATTAGAGCACAGCAGGAGCCACTAGCCAAGGCCAACTAAAATACATATATTCTCTGCCCAAATGTTTACTCAAACAGTAGAATAACGTTGTGTATGTCACCACATTTTACACAGGTTAAATGAAAAGTGCTGGTGTTTCTCTTATTGCTGGAATCTTTGGAGTCTTTGAGAAGTCCTCTTTACTTACGGGTCTAATTACTCTATTGTTTTGTTTAAAAAAAATCAAATGAATACTTTAAATCTCTTTCATTTCTCCCCTATTCACTTCCCTTCCTGTTTCTTTCCCTTCTCAGTAGAACAGTAATGAAGAGGTGAATGAGGTACTTATTGTGCAGAGGTTTGTCAGCTGCCCACACCCCAGGGGAGAGTGCAAGGCCAGGAGGAGGAAGCCAGGACCAGGCTCACCAGTGCTGGGCTGGTACTGAGGACAGTGGGGCGGGGGAAGGGCATGCACAGAGAGGGGGAGGGAAGGATAAGTCGATCCATAGAGCCCGTGTAATTAAATTGAAAGTAATGAGAACCAGATTTCCTACTGGTGGAGAAGGCCTGGACGTACTGGAGAGGGGGAAGACCAAAAAGAACTCTGATGTGTTGCATTGGAATCGGAGGCATCATATTTAGGCATGATTTTAAGATTTTCTTCAACAGAACTTTCCCTATGTGATTCCTTCCTCAGTCAGCCTCAAGCCAGTAGGCACTATGACAGTGCCTGCAGAGATCTTCATTATAACAGATAAGGAGTAAAAACTGTTCTTCTACTTGTTTTCTCTTAACGATCACCAAATAAAATCTAAGACTAAAAGAAAAAGAATATCTTCCATAAAAATTTAATTAAAAAAGAAAAAAATGGCTGGGCATAGTGGCTCACCCCTGTAAGCCTAGCACTCTGGGAGGCCGAGACAGGTGGATCCCTTGAGCTCAGAAGTTCTAGACCAGCCTGAGCAAGAGTGAGACCCTGTCTCTGCTAAAAGTAGAAAAGCTAGCTGGGTGTTATAGTGGGCGCCTGCAGTCCCAGCTACTTGGGAGGCTGAGGCAATAGATTACACAAGCCCAAGAGTTTGAGGTTGCTGTGAGCTGTGGTGAAGCCAAGGTGCTCTTCCCAGGGTGATAGTGTGAGACTCCATCTCAAAAATAAACAAACAAACAAAATGCCAAACATTGAAATTATCCAGAGAATATTAAAAAACTGCAAATACAATTACTTTAGTGTAAATGTATATGTAATGATTCAGGATATATGCAATATGTAATAAAATACACATTGGTAGCTCATACACAAGTCAGATGGGCAGCAACTAAAAAAACAAAAAAGAAAAAAAAGAAAAAAATATGTATATATGTCATGCTGTGGCAAATGCAACTGAAAAAAAAGACTGCAGATTGATTGCATGAAAAATATCCAGTGAAAGTTGAAAACAACATTCTGGCTGGCAGTAAAATTGCACAGCTGGTGCCATTTGGGGAATAAAAAGGAAAAAATATTTTTAAAGCCTAGTGATACTTTTAGAGGTTCTCAAAAGGAGAAAGAAAAAACCCTCCAGTTTCTTTAAAATACTTTTTGTTAACTTGAAACCTCGTGCCGATTTCCCCATAGATTTAATAATTCCAGTTGATATTTCAAGGGAATTTTTATTTTAGAATTTGAAAACATGTTACTGAAAATTATATAGTATGACTAGGTGAGAATAGAAAGCAATGAAGGGAGAAGAGCCCGACTAATAATTCAAATATATCACAGAATAACAGTAATCTGGCTGGATGCAGTGGCTCATGCCTGTAATGCTCGCACTCTGGGAGGTTGAGGCAGGAGAATCGCTTGAGCTAAGGAGTTTGAGACCAGCTTGATGAAGAGCAAAACCCCATCTCCACAAAAAATAGAAAAATTAAAATTAACTGGGCACAGGTCCAGCACCTGTGGCTCAGTGAGTAGGGCACTGGCCCCATATACTGAGGGTAGAGGGTTCAAACCCAGGCCCAGCCAAACTATAACAAACAAATAGCCTGGCGTTGTGGTGAGTGTCTGTCATCCCAGCTACTTGGGAGGCTGAGGCAAAAGAATCACTAAGCCCAGGAGTTGGAGGTTGCTGTGAGCTGTGTGACGCTGCCACGGCACTCTTCTGAGGGCGATAAAGTGAGACTCTGTCTCTAAAAAAATAAATAAATAAAATAAAAATAAAAAAATTAACCAGGCACGGTGGTACACATCTATTGTCTCAACTACTCAGGAAGCTAAGAAAGGAAGATCCCTTGAGCCCATGAATTAGAGGTTACAGTGAGCTATGATGATACCATTATGCTCTGTCTCCAAAACATACACACAACAATAAGGCCGACCACAGTAGCTTACGCCTATAATCCTAGCACTCTGGGAGACAGAGGCAGGAGGATTGCTGGAGCTCAGGAGTTCAAGACCAGCCTGATCTAGAGTGAAAATCTGGCTCTACTAAAAAGTAGAAAAAATTAGTGGGGCATTGTGGCAGGCACTTGTAGTCCCCGCTACTCAGGAGGCTGAGGCCGGAGGATCACTTGAGCCCAAGAGTCTGAGGTTGCTGTGGTCTAAGCTGCTGACATGGCACTGTAGCCTGGGTGACAGAGTGAGAGTCTGTTTCAAAAAGAAAAAAGTATCAACATAGGGGCTGTGGAGCTGTTTCCTTCTCTTCTTTTGCCTTCAGCTGCTTCCACGAAGCTTTCAGGTAATGCCTACTCAACCCTCTTGCTTTATCCTTTAGGCATGAAAAAGAAAGGCTTAAAAAGAATTATCGTGTTTTGGCTCAGCACCCCGTAGCTCAGTGTGAGTAGGGCACCAGCTACATACACCAAGGATGGCAGGTTGCAGCCCAGCCTGGGCCTGCTAAATTACAACAATGACAACTGCAATCAAAAATTAGCTGGGCATTGTGGCGGGCACCTGTAGTCCCAGCTACTTAGGAGGCTGAGGCAGGAGAATCGCTTAAGCCCAAGAGTTTGAGGTTGCTGTGAGCTGTGACACCATGGTACTTCATCAAGGGTGACATAGTGAGACTCTGTCTAAGGAAAAAACATAAAAAGTAATTATGTGTTTCTAGGAGCTCAGGAGTGGAAAGACAAGCTGGCAATAGAGAAATAGAAAATTTTTTAGGGTAGGGAATAAGAGATTCCTGGGGGTTTGAAAGTACTGGAGATAGGAGTGGACAGGGGATTTCAACAACAGCTTCCACGAGCTAGGTACTTGGACCCTCCTAAACATTTGAGAGCAATATGAGCCAAGATGGGAATTTTTTTTGGAGCTGTGTTTTTAATGAAACACCACTCACATGCTGAACCACGTGGGCCTCCTTTTGTTTCCTTATTGTTATAACACACACTTTAAACTATATTATTATCTGTGATTTTTTTAAAGTAACATATTGAAAACAGAAATAAAACGCATGACTGGATTTTAATCTACAATTTACATAAAGAAAGGAGAAAAATGCTGTACATGGTTTGAAGAGGTGGGTCTGATAGTAAAGAAGGGCTCCTTTATCTGTATCTACCAAGCCGATGGGAAAACTTCCCAACCACTAAACTCCCTTCCCCTCACCAAACCACGTTATTTGGTTTCCCAATTGCTTTAGTCCCAACAAATGAGTGTTAGGCAAGAGACATACAGAATCCGTCAGATAGATCACTTGATCTATTGAGTTTCCGATGATGGAAATGTTGATCTTTGAAAAATTATTAATAAAGTAATCCTCCAGCACACACCTGTTACCTGCTTGGCCTATTACGTGCTTGGCTAAAGTAAACCAGTTACTGGGAGAGCTGTGATTATGAAAGTTCCAGGGCTCGGCACCTGTGGCTCAATCAGCTAAGGCGCCAGCCACGTACACCTAAGGTGGCAGGTTCGAATCCCCAGCCCAGGCCCGCCAAACAACAATGATGGCTGCAACCAAAAAATGACCGGGTGTTGTGGCGGGCGCCTGTAGTCCCAGCTACTGGGGAGGCGGAGGCAGGAGACTCGCTTGAGCCCAGGAGTTGGAGGTTGCTATGAGCTGTGATGCCATGGCACTCTACCCAGGGGCATAGCTTGAGGCTCCGTCTCAAAAAAAAAGAAAGTTCCAGAACTCTGGAGAAGGATGACCACATCCTGGCTCTATAGAAATTTACCAGAATTTGGCGACACCTGTGGCTCAGTGGGTAGGGCGCTGGCTCCATATACTAAGGGGCAGGTTCGAACCCAGCCCCAGCCAAACTCCAACAAATAGCCAGGCATTGTGGCAGGTGCCTGTAGTCCCTGCTACTCAGTAGGCTGAGGCAGGAGAATAGCCTGAGCCCAGAAATTGTCACAGCACTCTACTGAGGCCAATAAAGTGAGATTCTGTCTCTAAAAAAAAAGAAAAGGAAGAAAAGAAATTTACCAGAATTCAGTGCTGGACTGCATGGGTCAAAAATCACTACAGATTTATTAAAACAAAGTATAACAAACAGCTGGGCATTGTGGCAGGTGCCTGTAGTCCTAGGTACTCAGGAGGCTGAAGCAAGAGAATCACCTAAGCCCAGGAGCTGGAGGTTGCTGTGAGCTGTGATGCCAAAGCACTCTACTGAGGGTGATAAAGTGAGACTCTGTCTCTAAAAAAAATAAATAAACAAAAGACCTTGTTCTACTACTGTGACATCTCTAATACCCTGGCCTGGATCTAGGAAAGTTTCATAAGGGATTTCTTGGAAAATCTGTGTGTGTTTTAAGCTCACGACAGCATGCATTAAACAAGAAGTAGGCCTGAGATTTTTTTTTTTTTTTTTTTTTTTTGAGACAGAATCTCACTCTGCCCCCGGGGTAGAGTGCTCTGGTGTCATAGCTCACAGTAACCTTAAAATCTTGGGCTTGAACAATGCTCTTGCCTCAGCCTCCTGAATAGCTGATACTATAGGCACCTGCCACAATGCCTGGCTAATTTTTCTATTTTTAGTAGAGGTGGGGTCTTGCTCTTGTTCAGGCTGGTCTCAAACTTCTGAGTTCAAGCAATTCACCTGCCTTGGTCTCTCAGAATGCTAGGATAACAGGTGTGAGCTTCTGTGCCTGGCCTTGGGCTGAAATTTTTTAAAAACAAAGATTGACTTGGAGGGCTTCTCGCTTAGATTCCTCGGCTGCTATAAGTTGTTCACCCTCTTCTGTTTCCCCTCTTTGCTCATCATGCTTATCAGTCTTTCTCCTTGTCAATAAACTTTATCCTGTCACTTAAAAAAAAAAAATAGGCTCAGCGCCTGGGACTCAAGTGGCCAGCCACATACACCTAAGGTGGTGGGTTCAAATCCAGCCAGGGCCCGCCAATCAATGATGGCTACAACCAAAAAGTAGCCGAGCGTCGTGGTGGGCGCCTGTGGTCTCAACTACTTGGGAGGCAGAGGTAGGAGACTCGCTTGAGCCCAGGAGTTGGAGGTTGCTGTGAGCTGTGATGCCACAGCATTCTAACCAGGGGGACAGCTTGAGGCTCTGTCTCAAAAATAAATAAATAAATAAATAAAAACAAAGATTGAATTGTAATAAACAATTTATTCCTATAAACACCAGTATACACATGAGAAGGCAAACAGACAGGTGGTTAGGACTTGAAGTCAGTGGCACATTGCATTATGATTGAAATAATTCTGAGTTTGTTTCATGGGCACACCAAATATTTAAAATAAATTTGTGGCTGAGAGTTTAATTTTGGTGACTAACATTTGAACTAATGTAAAAAATATGAAAATATCTGAAAAATGTAAGAATGCTTATTGATTCTGGTCAGGTTTAGTAGTGGAAAGAACTGTACCTCTCAATAGCTGCATATTCAATGTAACCTTTATTAATACCTACAGTTACCAAAAACTAAAATGTGGATTTAGCTTCCTGTGGTGTTGCTATGCTACACTCTTTGGTTCATTAAGTCAATTAAACAACTATTAAATACCTTCTGTGTTCCAGATATCATACCATGAGAGGTTAAAAGAAATCTTTAAAAAATACTACTAGATACCCTTAAGGAACTTCAATTTAGTTGACTCAAACTGTAGTTACTTGATGTCAATCATTATCTCATTTATTATTCCTTTAGAATAAAAGTCAGATTTTTTAAAAATAAAACACAATGTCATCATTTCACTATCAACTGTGTCTTGGGTCAATGGTTGAGATGGTGACATTCAAAACTGTTAAAGATTAAGTATTTGAGGAGGGCAGTACCTGTGGCTCAAAGAAGTAGGGCGCCAGCCCCATATGCTGGAAGGGTGGGTTCAAACCTAGCCCTGGCCAAAAACTGCAAAAAAAAAAAAAGTATTTGAGGAGAGTTTACTTTAAACATGATAGGATGGAGATTTAAGAGCTTTTCAAAAATAGCAGCATGAGTATAATTTTGAATGTGAGAACTGACAGTGGTTGTGCTTACTGTTAGTTACAAAAAAAGGGAATGTTCATGAATCATTTTAAAATCTATTACTATAGACTGACAACTGATATAAACACCCAGGGGAAGTGGCTCAGTAATGTCCTGGTCATCATGCAGGAAGTACATCAGTTTAGAAGGAGGTGACAATTACAGAAGGATCCAGAGAGCTTTTCAGACGACTGTAATAGCACCAATTTAAAGCTTGTCTCATCAGGTGTGATGGTTCACGCCTGTGCTTCTAGCTACTCAGGAGGCTTAAGCAGGAGGATCATTTGAGCCCACAAGTTTGGGTCCAGCCTAGGCCTCATAGTGAGACTTCATCTCAATAAATTGTTTTAAGTAATAAATAAAATAAAATTATTTTTATTAGATAACATACTATATGAAGTACAAAAATCAAAAAGTAGAGACAGATATAAAGCAAAAAGTAAATTTCCCTTTCCTCTTAGTTCCCCTTGCAGAAGGGGAACCAATTTCTTAGAGCTAAAATTATCTTATTTTATGTGACTTTCTTCTCCAAAACTTCTTATTCTTTCTGTACTTCCATTTTCGTTTTCTGCAGTCTTAATCCATATACTTACTCTATCTGCATGGTGTGGTCATAAAGAAGACTGTACTACATTCTAAAGTTAACCTGAAAAAGGATACCAGCATAGGTAGGAAGCTGACAAAGCCAGGCAAGATGATATTAAATGGGCTTTGGATACTTTCCTCAGTATCACAGAGAACGTTTCACTTTTATCAAGGTCTGTTTTAAGATTAGATTGGTTTATCTCAACCAGTTCTTTATGGCAAGGGGAGTGGAATTAGCTTAATGGAGGTAGACAAGTCGGCATCTGCCTTCTAGAGGTGGGATCACCCCCAAGCCATAAGAGCTATATTTTGGAATAAGGTGGGAATGGACCTGTTGAGTCAGCCTCCACACAATACACCCAAACTCCTTAGTGATGTTTGCACAAACTTGAAGAGTCAAAACCTTAACAAATTCATGCAAATCAGCAAGAAAAAACTCAAACAACTCCATTAAAAAAAAAGTGGACAAAAGACATGAACTGAGAGAAGCTTCTCAAAAGAAGATAGACTAATGGTCAATAAACTTATGAAAACATGCTCAGTGCCTGTAATAATGAGGGAAATGAAAATCAAAACCACAGTGAGGTATCATCTAACTCCAGTGAGAATAGCTCTTATCAAAAAATTCCAAAATAACAAATACTGGCATGTATATAAAGAGAAGGGAACATTTATACACTGTTGATAGAACTACAAGCCAGTACAACCTCTAGGGAACATGGTATGGAGATACACCAAAATCTAAAGACCAACTATTTGATCCATCAAGCCCACTATTGGGTATTTACCCAAAGGAAAAAAAGTCATTTTGTCAAAAATACATATACACTCAAATGCTTATTGCAGCACAATCACAAAGATATGGAACCAACCCAGTGCCCTTCAATACATGAGTGGATTAATCAATTGTGGAGTGTGTATACTATGGAGTACTAACTACTCAGCCATAAAAAACATGGTGAGCTAAGACCTTTTGTAACAACCTGGATAGAACTAGAGACCATTATTCTAAGGGAAGTCTCACAAGAATGGAAAAACAAATACCACATATACTTGATATTAAATTAGAACATTAAATTGGTGAACTTTGTCTCTTGCTCTGGACACTGAGCTGGCATCTCCTCTCTGCTATTCCATCTCTAGGAGGGCTCAGGTTGTGACCTGAGAAATCACAAGGATAATATATGTCGTTATACGCCACCCAATTAATCCTCTGTGTCCCTATGGGGCAGATTAGTTGATACCCTATTCATCTCAGGAGCTAGGTGGAAAAAAGCTGAATCCTCTTATCTCACACCCATAAGAACTAGTCTTTCTTGTTCAATGAGTCACCTACACATGCTGTCCTAAAATGGCTTCCCAAGCCCTTTCAGGCTCTAGACAGGCCCTTACAGACTTTTTTCCTGAGGTCCTTTCTGGCTCCAGCCAGGCCCTTATGCACATTCTTCCTGAAGCTGCCCTCAACTTCAGCCAAGGCTTTGCAGGCCTTCTTCCTGAAGTCCTTTGATGTTCATGCCAAGCTATCTCATGAAGCCCCCAATATAGTATGTTCTTTTTGGAGGCTCATGCCTGCTCCCATTATCCTGCATACATGACCCTGATCACAAAACTCTTCATATAATAATTTCATTATTACACCATTAATATTATTATACCAGAATTTATCAATTCTCTCAATAAATATAAATGGCTTAAATTCCCCACTGAAAAGGCATAGGCTGGCAGACTGGTTAAAAAACTACAAGCCAAGTATTTGCTATCTTTGGGATAAACATCTAACCCCGAAGGACAAATCAAGACTTGGGGTTAAGTGTTGGAAAACAATACTTCAGGCAAATGGGAACCAAGAGAAAGCAAAAGTCACAGTCCTTTAAATGGGTACAATTATCTTTAAAAGATCAAAGACTTGGTGCCTGTAGCGCAGTGGTTAGGGTGCCAGCAACATACACCCAGGCTGGTGGGTTCAAACCTGGCCCAGGCCTTCAGTAGAGTGCTGTGCCATCACAGCTCACAGCAATGTCAAACTCTTGGGCTTAAGCAATTCTCTTGCCTCAGCCTCCTAAGTAGCTGGGACTACAGCTGCCCACCACAATGCCTAGGTATGTTTTGGTTGTAGTTGTCATTGTTTCTTTGAAAATATAAATAAAATTGATAAACTCTTGGCCAGATTAACTAGAAACAGAAAAGTAGGATTTCTAATAAGCTGAATCAGAAATGAAAAAGTGAAAATAATAACATATACCACAAAGATATAAAAGCACATCACTGGATACTACAAAAAACTCCATGCCCAGAAATTTGAAAATGTAGAGGATATGGTCCAATTCCTGGAATTATACTACCTCTGTAGAACCAACTAGGAAGAAATAGAACTCTTGAACAAACCCATATCAAGCACTAAAATCACAACAATAACAAAGCTTCTAACAAAAAAAAAAGAAAGAAAGAAAGTTTCTGGACCAGACAATTTCACACCAGAATTCTACCAAACCTTCAAAGAAGAGTTTGTAACTATATTGCAGAATCTATTACTAAGCATTGAGAAGGAAGGAACCCTCCCAACTCCTATGAAGCAAATATCAACCTAATACCAAAAAAGAAAGGAATCAACAAAAAAAGAAAACTATAGACCAATATCATTAATGAATATTGATGTAAAAATACTCAATAATCTGAATTCAGCTACACACACAAAACAATCACAACCAAGTAGGCTTTAGCCCAGGGAGGCAAGGCTGATTCAATATATGCAAATACACCACATAAACAGAAGCAAAGACAAAGACCACATGATTCTCTCAATTGATGCAGAAAAAGCATTTTACAAACTTCAGCATCCTTTTTTGATAAGAACACCTTATAAAATAGGCATAGGTAGGACATTTCTTAAACTGATAGAAGCCATCCTCAACAAATCCACAGCCAATATCATCCTGAATGGGGAAAAACGGAAAGTATTTCCATTTGTAAGTCGAACTAGACAAAGATATCCACTACTGCCACTACTATTCAATATGGTTCTTGAAGTTCTAGCCAATGCAATCAGACAAGTACTGATATCAAGGGTATCCAAATGGAGACAGAGAAGGTCAAACTATCCCTCTTTCTTTGCTCATGATACACTCTTATACTTAGAAAATCCCAAGGACTCAACCACGAGACTGGAAGTGATCAAGAAATACAGTAATGAGGGTACAAGTGAATCTTCCTAAAAGTAGAATATAAACATCTTAACATAATAACTAAGAAAATGACATAGGCTTGGCACCTGTGGCTCAAGTGGCTAAGGCACCAGCCACATACACCTACGGTGGTGGGTTCAAATCCAGCCCAGGCCTACCAAAACAACAATGACAGCAGCAACCAAAAAACAGCCGGGCTTTGTGGCAGGCGCCTGTGGTCCCAGCTACTTGGGAGGCGGAGGCAGGAGACTCACTTGAGCCCAGGAGTTGGAGGTTGCTGTGAGCTGTGATGCCACAACACTCTACCCAGGGAGACAGCTTGAGGCTCTGTCTCAAAAAAAGAAAGAAAGAAAGAAAGAAAATGACATAAAGGCTATGTTAATCAGTTTGATGAAAATATTTCAAATTGTATACGAAAACACCACACTGTACCCCATGATTGCATTAATGTACACAGCTATCATTTAATTAAAAAAATATACAGTAATGTCTTAGGATATAAACTAAATGTTCACAACTCAGTAGCCTTCTTATATGCCAATAAGAGGCAAGCTGAGAATCAAATCAAAGATACAATACCTTTCACAGTAGAATCAAAGAAAATGAAATACCTTGGAATATACTTAACAAAGGATGTGAAAGATCTCTACAGAAAGAACTATGAAACACTGAGAAAAGAAATAGCAGAGGATGTTAACAAATAGAAGAACATATCATGCTCATGGCTGGGGAAAATCAACATTATTAAAATGTCTATACCACCCAAAGCAATCTATAGATTCAATGTAATCCTCATTATAATACCAATCTCATCATTGGAAGAACTTGGAAAAAATACTTCTATGTTTCATATGGGAAAAAACCTCCAAATAATCAATGCAATTCTACAATGTAAGAATAAATCTGGAGGCATCATGTTACCAGACATCAGGTTATATTACAAGTCTATAGCGATAAAAAATAGACACATAGATCTATGGAACAAAACTGAGAACCTAAGAGATGAAACCAGCCTCATATCACTATCTGATCCTTAATAAACCAAACAAAAGTATACACTGGGGAAAAAGAATCCCTATTTAATAAATGGTGCTAGAAGAACTTGTTAGTCAGTCAACTTGTAAAAGGCTAAAACTGGACCCACACTTCTTGGAACTTACAAAAATTAATTCATGCTGGATAAAAGATTTAAACCTAAGACATGAAACTATAAAAACTCTAGAAGAAAGTGTGGGGAAAACTCTGAATCTTACTAGGATTCCTTTCCTTACTAGGTCTAGGAAAGGAATTTATGAAGAAGAGCCCATTAGGTTCAGCGCCTGTGGCTCAAATGGCTAAGGCACCAGCCACATACACCTGAGCTGGCGAGTTCGAATCCAGTCTGGGCCCGCCAAATAACCATGACGGCTGCAACCAAAAAATAGCCCAGCATTGTGGCGGGCACCTGTAGTCCCAACTACTTGGGAGGTGGAGGCAGGAGAATTGCTTGAGCCTAGGAGTGGGAGGTTGCTGAGAGCTGTGATGCCACGGTACCTTACCCAGGGTGACAGCTTGAGGCTCTGTCTCAAAAAAAAAAAAAAAAAAAAAAAGAAGAGCCCATTAGCAATTTCAGCAACCACAAAAATAAATAAATGGCACCTGATCAAATAAAAAAGTTTCTGAAGAATTAAAGACACAATCAACAAAGAAAACAGAAAACCTTCAGAATGTAAGAAGATATTTGCATTCTAACAAAGGGGTAATAATGAAAATCTACAAAGAACTCAAGCAAATCAAAAAGAAAAGAGCAAAAAACATCATTAAGAACTAGGCAGGAGGCTCGGCGCCTGTGGCTCAATCGGCTGGGGCACCAGCCACGTACACCTAAGGTGGCGGGTACGAATCCCCAGCCCGGCCCGCCAAACAACAATGATGGCTGCAACCAAAAAATGGCCGGGTGTTGTGGCGGGCGCCTGTGGTCCCAGCTACATGGGAGGTGGAGACAGGAGACTCGCTTGAGCCCAGGAGTTGGAGGTTGCTATGAGCTGAGACGCCATGGCACTCTCTACCCAGGGGGATAGCTTGAGGCTCCGTCTCAAAAAAAAAAAAAGAACTAGGCAGGAGACACGAACAGAATCTTTTCTCATGAGGATAGATGGCTAGCCAACAAACACATGAAAACATACTCATCATTCCACTCAGGGCCCATAGCACAGTGGTTACAGCACTGGCCACATGCGCTGAGGCTGGCGGGTTCAGGCCTGTCCAGACCAGCTAAACAATTACAACTGCAACAACAACAACAAAATAGGCGGGTATTATGGTGAGTGCCTGTAGTCCCACCTACTTGGAAGGCTGAGGCAAGAGAATCACTTAAACCCAAGAGTTTGAGGTTGCTGTGAGCTGTGACGCTACAGCACTCCACTACTGAGGGCAGCATCCTAAGACTCTGCCTTAAAAAAAATTCCCATCATCTATAATCATCAGAGAAAGTGTTGAGATATCGCCTAACCTCAGTGAGAATGGCCCACATCACATGGTCCCAAAGCTGCAGATGCTGGCCTGGGTGCAGAGAGAAGGGAATACTCAGGCACTGTTGGGACTGCAAACTAGTACAGCCTCTATGAAAAGAAGTATGGGAACGCCTCAAAAAACTAAAAGGAGACCTTTGATCCTGCAATCCCATTACTAGATTAACTACCCAAAAGAAAAAAAAAAGTCATTTTACTGTAAGGACATTTGCACTCGAATGTTTATAGTGGCTCAATTCACAATCACAAAGATGTGGAAACAACCCAAGTGCCCTTCAACCCATGAACGGATTAATAAACTGTGATATATATATATTCTATGAAATACTATCCAGCTATAAAAAAGATGGAAATTTTGTATTTTTTGTAACAACCTGGAAGGACTTGGAGAACCTTCTCCTAAGTAGTGTATCACCAGAATGGAAAATCAAACATCCCGTGTACTCAATACTAAGTTGAAACTAGTAGGCTTGGTGCCCTTAGCACAGTGGTTACAGTGCCGGCCACATGCACCAAGGGTGGTGGGTTCCAACCCTCTGAAGTCCACGAGTTGGAGGTTCCTGTAAGCTGTGATGCCGCAGCACTCTACTGAGGGCGATATAGTGAGACTCTGTCTCAAAATAAATAAATAAATTGAAACAAGTAGATAAACAGCTACAGGCCCATATGAGAGAAAAAGTCAGTTCAACACAAGGAAGATGGAGGGGGAGAGGGGGTTCAATAAGTTCTTCCCCAACAGGTACAAGGCATGGGTTTATGGCACCTTCCTGGGTGAAGGACACAACTGCAACTGCAATTTTACCTTACAAACAATTAATAATCCTCGGGACCCTCATGTTAATCTGAAAATTTAAAAACTCCCTAAAAAATAATGAGAACTAACTGATCAATGCCCACATTCACATTTGGTAGTAAAACCCAGTGGAAATCCAGCAGGTGGGTGTGGGCAGGAGGATAGGGGTAAGTTCACATCTCACAGGGAGGGGAATATTTATAACTTTGACTCACACTGTACAAAACCAAGTTATGTAATCAAAACATTTGTGCTCATGCAATATTCCTAAATGAAAGTAAATTTAAAAATAAAGTCAGAACCTATTTGATTCTTAATTTAGAAAAATGAAACAGACCACATGAGCTGTCTAAGGTTGCATGGATAAAATAAGTATATTTATCTATACAGGGTTAAGCAAAGTTCTTCTGTGGATTTAAGAGAAAATTATTTCATTGGCATTTGAAAAATTCTACCGCATGCCTGAAACCTTGGATTTCAGCCAAGAGCTGAACCTCTTTGCTATTGATAACCTACAGGTCATTGGGAAGGTCTTAAGATTCAGGGTGACATCCTGTCCCTGAGTAAAGGATCTTATCGTGAGTTCCTCAAATAATTTACATACTGATTAATGCATAACTTCCTGACTCTGAAAAGGACTCTGACATTTCTGAATCATAAAGTTTACTGATTATCGTGTTTGTAGACATTTTAGCCTGTATGTTGCAATCTGTATGCAATGATTATAACCTCTACATTGTACCGTCCAACATGAAAGGTCAACTCCAATACAAGTAATCCCCCTCTCCTAAAAAAGCCTTCCTCTTTGTAAGAGTCCAGAACACTCCCAACTTCTTGGTGTCTTTTCCTTCATTCCCACATTTGGCTTCCACTAAACCTTTATAAAATCATTTCTACCCCAACAGCCTTCATTTTGATCAACACCAGCAACTGGAATACATTTCTGCTCATGTCTTCCACCCACAATTCTAAGGCCTTTTCCATTTAACTAAGCATTTATCATGAACTGTGGCTGTAACTTAGGTAGTTTGATAGTCAACAGCAAAACTAGCCTGAATTTATTTTTCCTTCTTCACAATTTCATGAATAAAAGATCCATTCTTGAATGTTTATGGCTTCATGAATTACATTTAAGTCTTTAATCCATCTTGAGTTTATTTTTGTGAATGCTGAGAAGCAGGTGTCCTGTTTCATTTTTCTGTATATGGTTATGCAATTTTCCCTGCACCATTTATTGAACAGGGCATCCTTTCCCCAGTGTATGTTGCTGTCCGCCTTGTCAAAGATCAGTGTTCTAAGGTGGATGGTTTTATTTCTGAGTCCTCTAATCCTGTTCCATTGGTCCCTGTCCCTAGTTTCATGAAAGTGCAATGTTGTTTTGGTTACTATACCCTTGTAGTATAATTTGAAGTTAGGTAAAGAGATGCCTACAGATATGTTCTTTTTGCTTAATTAAGCTTGGCTATTCAGCCTTTTTTTTTTTTTTTTTTTTGGTTCCAAATGAAGCTTAGGATTATTTTCTCTAGATCTGTGAAATATGATGCTGGTATTTTGATGTGGATTTCATGAATCTGTAAATTACCGTGGGCAACATGGATACTTTAACAATGTTCATTTTACCAATCCAAGAGCAGGGGAGGTTTTTCCATTTGTTTGTGTCATCTGAAACTTCTTTCATCAGTTTTGTAAGTTCTTGTAGAGTTCCTTAGCCTCCTTTGTTGAGTTTGTTCCTAGGTATTTTAGTTTCTTTGTAACTTTTGTGAATGGTATTGAGTTCTTGATTTTACTCTCCACTGAACTGTTATTAGTACACAGAAATGCTGTTGGCCTGGCGAGGTGGCTCACACCTGTAATCCTACCACTCTGGGAGGCCAAGGTGGGAGGATCACTTGAGAGGTCAGGAGTTCAAGATCAGCCTGAGCAACAGTGAGACTTGGTCTCTACTAAAAATAGTAAAAAATTAGCCAAGCTAATCCTTCTAAGGAGGATTGGTATGATACAAGGCACTTGCTATGTTTAATATAAGAAATATTGGAAAAACACTAGTCTGCAGGACTCAAGGAACCAAAATTGCATCTGATGGCCTCAAGGGCTGTGTGTTTAAAGTGAGTCTTGCAGAATAATGAAGTTGCATTTAGAAAATTTTACTGTCTGTGTGATTGCTGAAAACACTGTGGCCCATTTATATAGGATGGTGGGCAAAGGTTTGGTGAACTTTTGAGGTCATCAAAGCATCTTCTCAAAAAATACAACTTTAGGAAACAGTCAACATTTGTGTTAAACTATGTTCTTTTTTTTTTTTCCTTTTGAGACAGAGCCTCAAGCTATCCCCCTGGGTAGAGTGCCATGGCATCACAGCTCATAGCAACCTCCAACTCCTGGGCTCAAGCGAGTCTCCTGCCTCTGCCTCCCAAGTAGCTGGGACCACAGGCGCCTGCCACAACGC
>CAUYQV010077858.1:0-36861 GCA_963574575.1 Galagoides demidoff
CCCCCTGGGTAGAGTGCCGTAGCATCACAGCTCACGACAACCTTCAACTCCTGGGCTCAAGCAAGTCTCCTGCCTCCACCTACCAAGTAGCTGGGACCACAGGCGCCCACCACAATGCCTGGCTATTGTTTTTGGCTGCAGTCATCATTGTTATTTGGTGGGCCTGGGCTGGATTCGAACCTGCCACCTTAGGTGTATGTGGCTGGCACCTTAGCCACTTGAGCCACAGGCACTGAGCCAGGCAATGAGGTCTTAAAGGTGGAGATGCCTGGATGGGATCAATGTCCTTTAAAAGGGACCCCAGAGAGCTCCCTGGCCCCTCCCACCGTGTGAGGACACCATCTATGAACCAAGACTGAGTCCCCACCACTCACAGCATCTGCCATGCCGGGATCTCAAACTTCATTCTCCAGAAATGTGAGCAATATATTTCTGTTGATAAAGCACTCAGCTTCTGACTTGTGATAGCAACCCACAGGACTAAGAAGCCATCTTAGAACATAATCTTGCCTGATTTTATCAAAAATGGGGCAAACACACTTCATTATCTGAGACCAACAAAACAACGTCCATTAGATCAAAATCGGATTGTTAAATATGACAATCTGTGCTGGAAAGGCAAACTGGGGTTAGATGATGAGAAATCTAGTGACTAGGAAAATGGAACGTATTATTCTTAGTGAAGCATCGCAAGAATGCAGGAGCATGAATCCTATGTATTCAACTTTCATACGAGGACAATTAACGACAAGGCAGGGGTGGGAGGAGAGCACAGACAGAGAGAGAAGGGGGGGTGCAGAGAGGAAAAGAAAAGAAAATAGTGACTAATTCTTACATAAATTGGATTTAATTTTAACAAAAGTACATTATTTGAACAATACAAAAAAAAAAAAAATAGCCCAGGATGAAGGAGAGAAAGGGAGTGGGAAGGGAGGGGTGGGGGGAGCTTCAGTAGAGGGAGGGTGAGTGGTGGGACCACAGCTATGGAGCTTTGCAAGGGTGCAAGTCAAATTGCTGTAACCCAGCCCCATTCCCAGGTCCGCCTCCCCCAGGGTGGCAGAGAACGTGCTTCTCAGCCCATTCCCAGGCCCCCTCCTTCCCTCTAGGGTTGCCAGGAACAGACTTCAGAATAAGAACCCAAACTGTAACCGTTGTTACCCAAACTGTAACTATTGTTATCTAAACTGTAACCATTGCTACTGTAACCACTGCCACCCAAGCTGTAATCATTGATAGCTAAACTCTAAACCCAAACTGTAACCCTGTGATGGTGCCCTGCCAACGGCAATGTTTCTTGTACACAGAAAAAAGGTACAAAAGACAAAAAACCCTGCACTTCGGGGCTGCTTGTCTTAGGACAACGGTCGCCCTGAGCAGGTGCGTATAAATCACCAATAATTTACATCAGTGTGGGTCCCAGCCCCTTTTTTCCAAGTCCTTTCAAAATCCAAGTTATTTCCAAGTTATTTCAAAATCTATCAAGTATAGAACATAAATGTCTTAACACGATAATCAAGTAAATGAGGCAAAAGCTATATATTGGTTTGCTGTAAACACTCCAAATTGTATTAAAAAATCATCACATTATACCCCACATATGCATAAATGTATTCACGATCTTTGTGTATATGAAATGGAGTGGGAATGGAGGGGAGGAGGGAGGTTTGATAGAGGGAGGGAGAAATACTTAATAAACAATATATTAAAGAAAAGAAAAAGAATAATGTATGATATTTGACTGATGAATACACTAAAAACCTAGATCGAGGGCGGCACCTGTGCCTCAAAGGAGTAGGGCGCTGGCCCCGTATGCCGGAGTTGGTGGGTTCAAGCCCAGCCCTGGCCAAAAACTGCAAAGAAAAGAAACAAACAAAAAACCAGATTGAGTTGCAACACACTTTTCTTGTAAAGCATCACAAGAATGGAGAAGCAAGAATGCCATGTCTTCAATATTAATATACAGGCAATAGATGAGCTAATACAAGGTGGGGGGGGGGTAAATGAGGGATCAAGGAGACGGGAGGAGGGAGGGAGGATGGTGTGTGACACTCCTCTTGGGCGTGGGACACAATTATAAGAGGGACTTCACCTAATACATGCAATCAGTGTAGCCGAATTCTTTGTACCCTCAATGAATTCCAAACAATAAAAATAAATAAATAAAATCATAGAGCGCACACACACACACACACACACAAAAATCCCCAGGCCTCACCACTCTGTAAGCCATGCTTATAAGAAAATTTCATAAGTTTTCACAAATGCAAAAATAGAATTTGCTCTTCCATGCTCTGTAAGGGTTATTTTTATTTTCGCCTTCACCCCCATTAGGGGATGTTTGATGTAGAGTTTAAATACCTCACAGGGATTCTGTTAAAGCGTGTCAGGCCCAGGCTGACTTTCTGCTCTGTGTTTTATTAGCTGTTGTGTACTAATCAAACACACTTCCCTTGGCATCCAATTTTTTTTTCAGCTGCACAGGAAGGCATGCTTTAATTAAACCTTTGAGATGCAATCATGAAAGCATTTGTAACTTTTATGACAGAGAAGATTCTGTTGGAATCCGATTTCTTGCATAAACTTTCCATATGCTGGTGACAGTCAGGGAGAAAATGAGATTGCATTCCAGGGAAGGATAGATAGGGCTTTAAACGCTTTTGGGGGGACGGATGTAAATACAACGATCAGCTTTAAGAAAATCTTAAATGTTGCGTAATACAGAGGACAGGGTCCTATCATCTCAGAAAAAGGAAGCCTTCAGGACCTGGTTTTGTAGGAAGAACCGTGGATTTTCAGAGTTGTGGTTTTGGGATGCTTAAAAGATTACGGCAACAGTTCCTTCAGGCTCCAGAAAAAAAATGACATCTTTTTGACACTTGTTTTTGTGGTGTTTCTGGAGTCCTTGTTTTTAACCATGTGCGTGTGTGATTTTATTAGAAGCCACGTCAAGTATCCTTTGATCGCCTGTGGCAGTAGGTGCAGTGTAAATGTTTTGTATGAATGAGCACGCAATTCGCCACCTGTGGTTTGTGGTAGAGATTTTCTACGTGTGAGGCCAGCCAGGAAGACGGATGCTGCTTGTAACGCCCAGGGTCAGGTGAGATCACTAACCAGCTGGGGCAAACCAGGTTTTCTTTCTGGAAAACTGCATCCAGACACAATTCACATAGCACACAAGCCACCTATTTAAGTACACAATGCCATCCTTTTCTAGAACATTCAGCGCTGTGTAATCATTGCCATAATCGACTTTAGAAAATTCTCATGAATTCAATGAAAAAAAACTCTAATGTTTAGGTGTCAGAGTTTTATCCACCTTCCTCTTTTTCTTCCCATATTCTCCCCAAGCCAACAATCTGCTTTTTGTTTCTGCTGATTTTTTTTTAAATTTGTTTGCAGTTTTTGGCCGGGGCTGGGTTTGAACCTGCCACCTCTGGCATATGGGGCCGGCGCCCTACTCCTTTGAGCCACAGGAGCTGCCCTGTTTCTGCTGAATTTTACCTTCTGGAGATTCATACAAAGGGAATGATATACCATAGAACCTCCACAAGGTGCCCCCTCAAGATTATTCAGGTGGGTAAATAACACAGGGGCGGTCGCCATCCAGAAACACAACTGCTGTCCTGATATGTCAATGTGTAAGGTGACCAGATGTCCCGCTTTGGCGGGACAGTCCCGATTTTTAATAATGTGTCCCTCATCCTGTGGCATTTTTTAAAAAGTTCCGATTTTTGGAAAGAATGCATGACAAGCTAGGGAATGGCAGGACAACAGGAAGGGAATATACGGTTTTTGGCTGCTGAAAAGGTTAATGTAACTCCATTTGGGAATGAACAGGTTAATATAACTTCGTTTGGAAATGAAAAGGCTAATGTAAACTCCCTACTCCCCTCCTGGGCAAGGTCGCCCAGGTGGACCAGAGCCCTACTCCTTTGAGCCACAAGCGCTGCCCTATTATACATAATTTTTTAAATGTATTTTATTTGTAAATTGTACTTATGTCGAAATTAAAAATATATATATTACAATACTATTTTTGCATTCTGTGAAAATCTTTCTTGCTCCATATAGACCAAATTTTTAATTAAGAACCCCCCACCCCCCATCAATGGTGTCCCACTTTACCAATGTTAAAATCTGGTCACCTTATCAATGTGGTCCAGGTCCAGACTGTGGAAATTAGGTCGATATAAGGAGGTAGTCAGTGTGGGGAGGGGCTCAGACATGGGGGATCTAATCTGTGGTCCTTGGTGTCTGGCCCCCCCTTTCACTAACACCGTGCTCTAGCCTACATCCAAACCTCGTTCATTTTTAAAACTGAGCCCTATTTCGTTATATGGAGAGACCACCTTTTTATTACAAGACTCAAAGCGTCAGAGCTAAGTCGGGAGAGTCTATCTGGATCAACGTCTGGGTGCAATTTTTTAATTATCATTATTATTATTTTTTAGCAAAGCGCTCTCCGTGAACTCCCGAAGCTGATACCTGTATTGGTCTTGGTTTCTGACAAAGAGAAGTCTGACAGGCCTCCCCGCTGTTTCCCAAGCCTCTTACTTACTTGTCTCTGTGGCAGCCCCCAGAGCAGTCTGGACAGTGAGTGTTGGCTTTACCAACTGTGACACTCTCAGTATTCAGATCATGACGAAAAAGTTATTTCATCAAAGGCAGAGCTAGCCTGAAAGTAAAGATCCAGGAAATGAACCAAGGTGGACTATCCCTGTCTTTTAGAAGAGCTGGCACTTATACACATGGTACAGGCCAGATAGAGCCACACCTGGGGCCGGTGAGACTTGGGGTTCTCCAGAGGGGACTCCCCAGAAGACCCCCAGGGAAGGTGACACGCCACAGGTGAACATCTGGAGAGGGAAGATGGATCCCCTGCATGGTTTCCTCATCATCACTAGGGTCCTTGGAAGAGAGACGCAAGACAGCCAGAGAAGATAGTAATCGTCAAGAAATGTTGGAGTGACCTTTTTGTTTGTTTTTTAGAGACAGAGTCTCACTTTATGGCCCTCTCTAACAGCTCACAGTAACCTCAAACTCTTGGGCTTAAGCGATTCTCTTGCCTCAGCTTCCCAAGTAGCTGGGACTACAGGCGCCTGCCACAACACCTGGTTATTTTTAGAGACGAGGTCGCACTCTGGCTCAGGCTGGTCTGGAACCTAAGCGCTCAGGCGATCCACCCTCCTCGGCCTCCCAAGTGCTGGGATTACAGAAGTGAGTCACTGCAACGGGCCTGGAGTGACATGTTTGAAGGTGGAAGTTGTCACAAGGGCAGCCAGCAGAAGTTGTGGAAGGCAAGGACGTTGATATTTCTGGGGGCCTCCAGGAGGGAACAGCCTTCCAGAGTCCTTAGTTTTATGAGAGTGAGACGTCTTTTAACTTCTGTTTTGGACACAGATGTGAAGCCTTTTCCTTGCAAAGGTGTGGTACGGAGAGGCCAGGAGGGGATGGAGGAGTCATGCTGTAAGGCTGTCCGTGTCCAGGGGTGTCCACGTCAACCCCCCAGGTATTCATGCATGGCGTCGGAAAACTGCTACTTCATGATCTCTGTGGCCTCAACTTTGTGCAACCTCCGTGCGGCCACACAGCAAACCCTGACATTACAAAATAGCTCAGAACGTGAGTCTGAGTCAGAGTCTGCTAGATGAGGGCATGGCGGCTGCTGAGAAGTAAATTCACTCACACTCTCTGCATGGGGTGACGGGCCCACATTGACGTCCACATGGGTGTTGGAGAGGAATAAAGATTTCTGCTCTTCTATTGTTTTTGGTAACTTGCAAGTAACTTTGTAACTCGGACGTAATGAAACTTGTATTTTTTTTTTTTTTTTTTACAAACCATTGGGATTTTTAAGTTATCATAATTGTACTAGCTAGGATCTTCAACTTTACTAGCCATGGTGGTAATGAGTACACTTATCTCATAACTGATTTGTAGATAATGCTTTTGTTTCCTCATAAAATTGATATATTTGCCCCAATGTTATGTTCAACGATTATGTCAATGTTTTGCCTATAGTTGATGTTCTGTAAATATTCATGGAATAAGGGAGCTTGAAATAAAAAAAAAAAAGATTTCTGCTCAAGCTGGAGTGGAAAGGGAGCTTTGCCCATGACCCAGGTGGGCGGCGCCCTCCTTCTGCAAATGAGCTGCTGGGTGCGTGAGGAATAGCTCAAAGCTGCCTTCTCAAAGCATCAGGCTCTGAATTAGTGATTGCCACCAGGAGAAAAAGGGGGAGAAAGGGTATTCTAAAATGCGGGTGCCCTCACATTGCCTTCTGGACCAACTGCAGATTGAGAGAGAGAGAGAGAGAGTGATATCAGAAAAGTTCAGAGCCTAACAAAGGACCCCGCCCTGAGCCTCATGGAATCCATTTGAAAGAACAGATAGGAGACAAAATAAAATTTCTTTACGATTACACCCAATGAGTCATGCTCGTGCCACAGACCAGTTACATATGGTTTTCCCCAAGCGTCCTCAAGAAATACCAGCCCTGTGGTGTAATAGAGTCGGGTCTCAGAGAACAGCTCAGGAGCGGAAACTCGGCAGCCAGCAGGGCTGGAGAATTCCTCCTGGGTTGTCTCGAGCAGTGTCATGAGGGAATGACCCTGGGTGGTCTTCAGAACCTCTTTTGTTTGAAACATCTACCCCTGGGTGACTATTAGATTCCTGTTTCTTAGACTCACAACCCCAAGTGGTAACGGTGAGTCCCTGGCTCAAGAGGCCTGCAGCGAGAGCTTGAACTTGCAGGAGGAGGTAGTTGGGACTCACAGACTTGACAGTTAGGTGTTTTATTTTTTGTTAAATCATAGCTGTGTACATCAGTGCAATCATGGGGTACAATGTGCTGGTTTTATATACAATCTGAAATATTTTCATCAACCTGGTTAAATAGCTTTCACGGCACTTTATTAGTTTCTGTGTTAAGACGTTTATATTCTACATTTAGTAAGTTTCGCATGTACCCTTGTAAGGTGCACCATAGGTGTGGTCCCACCAATTACCTTCCCTCCACCCATCCTCCCACCTCCTGTCCCCTCCCTCTCCCCTTTCCCCATATTCTTGGGCTATAATTGGGTTATAGCTTTCATATGAAAGCTATAAATTGGTTTCATAGTAGAGCTGAGTACACTGGATACTTTTTCTTCCATTCTTGTGATACTTTGCTAAGAAGAACATTTTCCAGCTCCATCCATGTAAACATGAAGGAGGTAAAGTCTCCATCTTTCTTTAAGGCTGCATGATATTCCATGGTGTACATATACCACAGTTTGTTGACCCATTCATGGGTCGATGATACTTCTTCCATGACTTAGCAATTATGAATTGGGCTCCAACAAACAATCTGGTACAAATATCTTTGTTCTAATGTGATTTTTGGTAGAGGAATCGTAGCATTGAATGGCAGGTCTATTTTTAGATCCCTAAGTGTTGTCCAAACATCTGACAGTAGGTGTTTTAAGGGGTCTTGAGGATGGTGGAGGTTTTTCCACCAACAACACCATGTTGGATTACATGGGGAATATGGGATGTTTGGAATGATGGGATCTGGACACCAAGATGAAGATTATGGGGTGGGGTCAGGGAACATCACCTACCCCAACCCAGCTGAGCTCCCTTCAGGGGAGAGAACAGGTCCAACAGCCCTTACTTGAATGGCCATGAGTGAGGACCAAGGCCATCCCACACTCAGACTTGTGTTCCCAGGGTGCACACCATGATGGTCATTTGACCTCAACACGACGTGCCTACCTCTGTTGCCCACGCTGGTGGGTTCATGAGCTCTCTGTGGGTGGGAAGAATGATTAGTTGGGTGCTTGGGTTTCGTGTCTGATAATATCTCCTTCTTGTGATCTCCTGGTTTGATTTTTTCGTTTGTTTGTTTGTTTTTAGAGACAGGGTCTCCCTTTGTCACCCTTGGTAGAGAGCCGTGGTGTCACAGCTCACAGCAACCTCCAACTCTTGTGCTTTCATGATTCTCTTGCCTCAGCCTCCCGAGTAGCTGGGACTACAGGTGCCCATCACAATGCCTGGCTATTTTTTTGTTGTTGCAGTTGTCATTGTTGTTTCGCTGGCCTGGGCTGAGTTCAAACCCACCAGCCTCGGTGTATGTGGCCAGTGTTGTAACCACTGTGCTACAGGCACCAAGACTATAATAGTGTTTTATTGTTCTTAGAAACATGGAATTGTTTATATATTAATTTCACATTAGTACAGAGTACATTAGACATTTATCGTTCCATTTTTATAATACTTTACTAAGAAAAATGTATTTCAACTCCATCCAGGTGAATGCAAAAGATATGAAGTCTGCATCTTTTTCAACGTCTGAATAATAATCCATGATATACATACACCACAGTTTGTTGATCCTTTCATGGGTTTGATGGCCACTTAGGTGGCTGCCATGACTTGCCAATTATACATTGAGCTGCGATAAACATTCTAGTGCAAATGTTTTCATGGTAAAATGATTTTTGTTCTTCTGGGTAGATACCTAGTAGTGGGATGCAGGGTTAAATGGAAGGTCTACATTTTGATCTTTGAGGATTCTCCATACTTCTCTCCAAAAGGGCTGTATTAGTTTACAATCCCACCAGCCGTGCAGAAGTGTCCCCTTTTCTCCACATCCACACCAGCATCTGGTGTTTTGGGACTTTGTGAAGTGGGCTAATCTTGCTGGGTTTAGGTGATATCTTAGAGTAGGTTTGACCTGTGATGATACGTGGAGGGCTTGCCTTCCAGCTGAAATAACCTTACAGGAAATTGTTTTGACGTTTCAATGAATAAACCCTTTCGAATAAGAGCCAACGTAAATAGCATTTATGTTAAATTCTGCTGTGCTGTGTGAGATAACACACCCCCTTCCATTCATTGAAACTTTAAGGGGAGGGAAAAAAAAGAGAAAAATTCTCCGCAAAGATCACAAAGAAACCCATTGCTGGAAGGGGAGGGTGCATTTGGAAAACCCGGATATTCCCAGCGTCTAGCACGAATGATTGATAAACACAGCCAGGGTAATAATATTTGTTTGGGGGCAGGGTGATGCAAAGAGGATGATTTAGGTCTTACTGTGGTGTGGTTTGAATGAAAGGGCTGTGTAATTTTATTTCATCCGGTTCTCGAAAGTTGGTGTTTAATGGCTTTTCTTAGCTGAAGGGGAACAACATGGTATTTTCACGAGATTAATCTGGCGACAGAATTGAAGCGGCTCTGAGCCTCTCCCCCTTCCCTGATACTACCTGGCACAACCAAGTCAGAGAAATGGACAGGCATGATGACACTTTAATTATATGTCACAGATAAATGTAACTCAGAGGACGACAATCTTGGAAACACCACAAAGAATGTAAGAGTTTCCCGTGCACTGCACGCCATGTGAAAGACCTTGACAGCACTGTCATTTGGCAAGATCAGACACATTTTAAGTTCCTAATACCATCCACACAGGACGTATTTAATATCAGGGTCCTGTGCAGCCGTTGCCCAAAATAAAGCATTTACTGATGGCTTCTGCAGACACAGCTGAACGTATAAATGTTCTGTAATGTGCCGATTCTACCTGCTTAAGCTCAACTCTTCAATCTAGCAAATTTACTCTCAACATACTGAGAGTTGGCTTGAATTTTACCCAGGTTGAAAGCCAATTTGGGGTTCCAAAACAGAGTATGCCAGAGGGGGTGCGGTCACTTTCAGCTTGACACACAAAAAGGGTTTGTAGCCAAGGGTCAGGGCTGATGGCTTAGCTCTGAGCTTTTGGTCATTAACCTATTTGTGGGCTGTAACTTCCCCAAGGGGTTAGCTGTAAGGAACGCTATCCATCCCAGAGAAAATATGTCAAAAGGACATGATGCCCTGACCCACACAACACTTAGGACGGAACCAATTTATAACACCCTGGGTTCACCCCAGAAAACACAGGAGGGTTTCACCTTTTAAATTTTTCATTCTCTGTTGAGATTACATTTCAGACAGTTACACTTAGATTATAGGAGGCTGGACAATGAAGTCTGCAAACTCATTCTAGAAAAAGTATGACGCGCCTCGTTGCCGAATACCACTGGGGTCACCTTTGAGGTGCACTTGTGTCAGGCCCTAGTTCACCCATCAAAGCAAGTTCGGAACTCTTTTTCAGGAAGGGCCAACAGAGCTATCGTGTCCAAGGTGGACAATTAAGTTTGTTTTAGAAAAAGTGGTGCATACCTCGTTGTGAATATCACAACAGTCACCAGATGACCAAGGGCACTACTTCAAAGGTGACCGTAATGATACCGAGTCATGAGGTACGTAGTACTTTTTCCAGAATGAGTGCAAGAACTTACTTGTCCTACCCCTTGTGTGTATATGAATGTATATACCTGGGAGTGTAAATATTTTTTTCTTATATTACATAAAGGATAGCAGACGCTTTGTCTACAAGATTTTCAGTGGAACGATGTTTCATAATATTTCATGGAATAACAGCCGGCTGAGGGCACGGACCTCCACACATATGAGATGACAGTTATTTCAGAATCAGTGATTGTTTTTAGCCCAGCAAGCATCCAGGATGTGTTTCAGAACTGGTCTTACCGTTTGCATTGCCAGTAGATTGTGACCTATGGGGAAATAAGACTTTTCCCCCGCTGCTGGTGGGTTTTTCAATGCCTGTTTTTTTTTTTTTTTTTTGAGACAGAGCCTCAAGCTATCCACCTGGGTAGAGTGCCATGGCATCACAGCTCACAGCAACCTCCAACTCCTGGGCTCAAGTGAGTCTCCCGCCTCAGCCTCCCAAGTAGCTGGGACCACAGGCGCCCACCACAACGCCTGGCCATTTTTTGGTTGCAGCCATCATTGTTGTTTGGTGGGGCCAGGCTGGATTCAAACCCGCCACCTTAGGTGTATGTGGCTGGCGCCTTAGCCACTTGAGCCACAGGCGCCAAGCCCAATGCCTATTTTTCATTTAAGCCTTATTTGCACAGGAATAAAATGAGATTGAGTGTTAATCCTTCAATCCTCCCAAAGTCTCAATGCAACAATCTTCTTTAGTGGAAAAAACAATCACACAACAATTTTAAATTTTGTCTAATTTAAAGCCATAAAAATAGACACTATGTATGTACACACACAGGCGTCTGATAAATTTGAACGTACATTGGTAAACTGCACAATGAGCTGTTTGGGGGTTTGGATTAGTCCATCTGGTGATCCACTGTAGGCTGAAGGCATAATTTCCAACTCCCCGTTGTAATTTTTGGTTGGTAAATTGACCCAGGAATCTGCCTCATATTGCCACGTGGGTTTAACTCGAGGACTATGGGCTTCTTCTATGCTGGAAGAAGTTAGGAGATGGGGGGTGTTTGTCAGCATCAAGAGTCACGTCTGAGTTTCTTGGTAAGAAGACAGCCTCATATTTACACACAATTAAGTTCTTGAGCTCATCCCAGAAAAAGTGGTGCCCACCTCTTTGCCGAGTATCACTACAGTCACCTTCCAGGCACTCCCCTTGGGAAGTTCTGAACTCTTTTTCTGGAATGGCCATGACTATGAGGTTGACAATTAAGTTCAAGAACTCATCCTAGAAAAAGTGCTACATGCCTCATCGTGTAATAAGGTCATTATTATCAGCGTCAAGCTTCTCCCCCGGGAAGCTGTGCACTGATGCCAGCACCCAGTCCACCCTTCAGAGCAATTTTGGAGCTCTTTTTCTGGAATGGCCATCAGAGTTGTCATTAGATGAGGTTGGCCATTGAGTTTGAGACGTCATCCTAGAAAATGAACTGTATTCCTCATAGCTGAACGCTGCTGTGGTCGCTGTCAAGGCACACCTATTAGCCATCTGGTGACCGTAGTGATATTTGACAACAAAGTATGCAGCACTTTTTTCTGGGATGAGTTCTTGAACTTAACTGTCAACCTCATAGTCGACCTCTGATGGCCATTCCAGAAAAAGAGTTCATAGCTTCCCAAGGGGAGCAAACTTCATTGTCAGCCCGTGTGTGTATGTGTGTGTTTAGGTGACAATTTCTAAGGAACTTTGATCAGCCTGAGCAGCTGTGCGTGCATCTGGCTTTACAACATGTGGTGAGTGGAAATTTTTAATTCTTTCAGCAACACACATTCAAACGCGGGCCCGATTTAGAAGTGCTTGTCACTATGCAAAATTAGAACAAGTAATGTAGAAAATTAAAACAAAATGAAAAGGTTGGAAGCTCCCCTGATGTCAGTCCTTACTCGGCAACTGAAACAGACTTTTGATGACACTCGAAATGTCGTCAATTTGATCAAAAGGATGGAAACGGCTTGGGTTACAAGTTTGAGAAAAGGAATAAAATGGTCCTATGGAAGGTACGTGTGAAGGGTAAAGGATCTGAGCTTTAGAAGCATGGCCTGCTCTCACGAGGTCCTCCTCCTCTGCATATCTCCACCACCCTCCTGCCACCCCTCTCTGGCCCCTTGCAACATCACTCAGGGAAGCCTGACTCTCGAATTTCCTCCAGAAAGGAATTGAGGACCAAAGGGAAGCAAAGAACAAAGAAAACAGGTCACACAAGACCTCCTTGTGTGTGTCAGGCTGTGCCAAGAGTTTGGAGAATGAGAGTTTGGAGATTTTGCTTCTCTGGGGGGGTTGCCTGGCAAAGTCTGGGAATGTCCTTCGGTCATCACGATGAGGTGTTCCCACTATCACCTGATGCATAGGATACAGGAACCCTGCTCAACATCCCACGGTTCACAGGATGCCCACAAGAGAGTCCTCCAGGCCCAGGTGTCAACAGCGCTAAGTCTGAGAAACCCTCTGTTAGCGTGAGGGGTTATCTATCCGCTTATCTATGTACCTATCTCTATGTGTCTATCTAGCTATCTATCTATTATCTATCTATCTTCTATCTTCTGTCCAACCATCCATCTCTTCTATCTATCTATGTATCTATCCATCCATCCATCCATCCATCCATCCATCCATCCATCCATCCGTCTGTCTGTCTGTCTCTCTGTCTGTCCGTCCGTCTGTCTGTCCGTCCGTCTGTCTGTCCGTCCGTCTGTCTGTCTGTCTATCCATCTATCTCTTCCATCTATCTATCTATCCAACCATTCATCTATCCATCCTTCTATCTACCTACCAATCTGTCTATTTATCCATCCATCTCTTCCATCTATCTATCTATCTCTATCCATCTCTACCTATCTATGTATCCCTATCTATGTATCTATCTCCTATCTATTATCTATCTATCCATCTTCTATCTATTATCTATCTATCTATCTTCTATCTATTATCTATCTATCTATGTATCTATCTATCTGTCTATCTATCTATCTATCTTCTATCTATTATCTATCTATATATCTAACTAGTTATCTATCTATTATCTATCTTCTATCTATCTATCCATCTTCTGTCCAAGCATCCATCTCTTCTATCTATCTATCTATCTATCTATCTATCTATCTATCCCTATCTATCTATCTACCTATTTATCTATCTATCCATCCATGTATATATATATGTCTATCCATCCATCTCTTTGTCTATCATCTATGTATCCTTTCTATGTTTGTCTATCAATTATCTTTCCAGCTGCTATATTAATCTATCTACTCTATCTAATCTATTATATTCACCTATCATCTATCCCTTGTATCATCTATTATCTGTCGAATCTATTTATCTACTATAATTAAATATAATCTACCTATCATCTATCGATCACCTATACAGCTATCTTATTCGTCTATCAATTACCCATTTGTTCTATCTACTCTAATCCAATAATCATACTCATCTATCATCTATTTAACCATAATCTGGTCTACTATATCCATCTGTCTACTGTCATGAAATCTAATGTATGTTTATTTACCTATGTACTCGTCAGTCAATCATCCATTTAGATATTCTATTTCTCTACCAATCATGTATTCTATATAATGCACGTAACAATCATGTCCATCTACCATCTATTTACCTGTTATCTATCTAATCTATGTTGTGTTTAATGAGATCTAGCATTATCAATCATCTCTCAGTCACTCCCTCCCCTGTTCTATCCCTTTCTCCCTTTCTTTGTTTCTACCTGTCTTTCTCTCTGTCTGCGGGAGTGATTCTCAGCCGCAGGCTCTTCTGTGGCTACTGAATATTTGACAACATCTTGATACATCTTTAGTTACCACCCCTGGTGAGAGGGAGCAGGTGCTGGTAGTATCTGGTGGGTGAGGCACAGGCACCTGACTTGACACCCCACAGGGCACAGGACCCCCCCTCCCCCCCCCCACACAGACAGTCTTCCAGCCTCAAATGTCACAAGTGCCCAAGTTCAGAAACCCTGTTTTGGGTATAAAAATATAACACATTGAGTAGGAAGTAATATACAGATGTGAGAATAGAGTGGGAAGTGTCTGCGTTATTATTTTGTGTTTGTTTTGTTCCTGCTTTGTACGAGGTGGGAGGCAGAGAGAGGAGCAAGGATGTGATGCAAGGGGCATCTCCACATGGCAGGGCCAAGGACCAATGGTCAGTTGTCGCTAGGCTAAAATAAGCTGAAGGGAGAAAATAGTTCACATTGCATTTTTAACCACTTGCATAGCTTTGCTGTTCACCTTCTCATTCTCCAAACTCTCAGCAGAGCCTGACGCACACAAAGAGGTCTTGTGCAACCGACCTGCTTGTTCTTTCATTCCCTCCAGCCCTCAATTCATTGCTGCAGTGAATTAGAGACTCAGCCTTCTGTGACGGGTGTGGCAAGGGGCCGAAGAGGGATGGCACATGGATGGCAGACATGTGATGGGGAGAAGGCTCTCATTAGCTCAATCCACACACCACAGTCCACAATTTTCATTTACTGGAATCTGAAGGGAAACACCTCTTTTCCATCATTCACAGAGCTTTGAGTGCAATGTATGCAGGGTTTGAAGGGACCACACCTGTAACAGTCATTAGAATGGCTCCTGGCCAATTATGACATCATGGGGTGGCCGATTATGACATCATAGGGGTGGCAAATTATGACATCATGGGGATGGCCAATTATGACATCATGGGTATAGCCAATTATTACATCATGGGGTGGCCAATTACGGCATCATGGGAATGATCACTTTGTCTCATACCCAGAGAAAAATGTTCACCTCCTCCTATGGTGATATCTTAGGATAACCTCTCTTATGGGGGTGGGGGGTGGGATTGCCTTTCAGCAAAGATAAACCTTAATGGAAATTTCTTTGACATTTCAATAAATAAGCCCTTTGAATAAGGGCCAATCCAAATAAACTTGATATTCCATTCTGCTGTGCTAGACTAATCACAGGAGGTCACTTCCATACACAGAAAATGCAGAGAGAAAACAGAAGCCCTTCCAGAACATAATAAAGACCATTCATCTTGTTCCTACCTAGCCGGAGGGATCGAATTCACATAATGTGGCTCTTTCCTAAGTTTAAGACTGGTGCCTGAATACAACCCACCTTTTTTTTTTTTTTTTTTTTTTTTTTTTTGCCGTCACGGGTAGGCATCTCAAAGGACAGTCAGAGGACTCCTCCACCCATGGAGAGTTAAGATCTAGTTATACATTACATGGCTGGACCAATTCCCATTCCTTAAGGGTACCATCATTTTTGTTCCATTCAAACCTGGGGACAACGTGCCCTGACTGCAGCCCGTAAACATTTGACCCCATTTTCATTATCTTCCTCCACAAATCTCCCCCGAGAAGGATTTCAGAACTTTATTTGGAACAAAAAATCAATATATGAATTGGAATTTGTACAAACATGAATGTATACACACACACATATACACTGTTCCATACAGATGGTGCTATATATGTACATAAAATCCTAGAGCAGGGGTCTTCAAACTTTTTAAACAGGGGGCCAGTTCACTGTCCCTCAGACCATTGGAGGGCCGGACTGTGGGACCCGGGACGAGTTGGCTGCTAAGCAGGACAGGCAGTGGCAGCAAAAACACCCGGCGGGTCGGATGAATGTCCTAGGTGGGCTGCATGTGGCCTGCGGGTCGTAGTTTGAAGTCGCCTGTCCTAGAGTTCAGGGCTGAGTTGATATTGTGTTTCTGTATATAGAGAGGACATACATATGTGTGTATATATAGTGCATATGTGGGTATGTGTGTATATATGGTGCATATGTACATGTCTAGTGTGTGTGCATATCTGTATATAGTGCCCATGTTTGTAAGCATACGGTATATGTATGTATACACATGACACATACATATTACTTGTATGTGTGCAGGTATAAACACTATCAACATTGTGGGGGCTCAGCACCTGCAGCTCAGTGGCTAGGGCGCCAGCCACATACACCTGAGATGGTGGATTCGAATCCAGCCTGGGGCAACCACAACCAAAAAATAGCTGGATGTTGTGGTGGGCGTCTTAGTCTCAGCTACTTGGGAGGCTTAGGCAGGAGGATGGCTTGAGCTCAAGAGTTGGAGGTTGCTGTGAGCTGTGATGTCACAGCACTCTACCCAGGGTGACATAGTGACACTCTATCTTAAAAAACAACAACAAAAAAAAAAACATTGTGGGGTGTCATGGGTCATCCACGTGCATCCTGGCCCCCTCTTTGATTTTGAGGGTACTTTCTGCTCAACCCACAACTGACCATGAGATTTACATGGAAGGAAATAACTGTTGCAACCCAAAGAGCGACAGTGTTCAGCCTTCACAATCCATGTACAATCCATGTACTTTATTGGCTTTGGGCTTCAGCCAAGGCTAGAGTATAGATCCACTCCCGTAACTCACAGCTGCTGTTATCAAGGCTGCTGCAAATGCCCTGTGCTGTTTGTGAGTGCAGATGAGTATGGGCAGACATACTGTGATGTTCCATGAGCTACCCGGACACCACCAGCCTGTCGGGGACACCCGTTGCACATATGGCCCACGTCTGTGCTCAGAGACTGACAGGAGGAGGGTGACCGCACTGCTCCTCCCTACATGCACTAAATTTAGCTCTGGGGCTGCTGCTCCCGGGAGTGAAGTCATGCTTATTTTTGGTTAATATGAAAAGCTCTTTTCATTCCAGCTGCTAATGTTTCTAATTGAATTCTGCTGTCTTCGCTTTCCCCCAAGAGAACGGCAAGCTGTGTCACCCAGGGCACATGCATGTAAGGATACCACATGTGCAAACCACAGAAATATATGTGGTAAGAGCTGAGGTCACAAAGAAAAGAAGAAAGGACGGCTATCTTTCAGCATCTCAGAATCCAGCTGGGAAAAGAGGCATTTGTATAGCCAGCAATGGATAAAAGAATATGACATCAGTAACAGACGGATAAACAGACTCCACGGCGGAGTGGCGTGGAAGTATACACAAATTCTGATTTAGGATGGTCAGGAGATATTTCTGGAGGAACAGACACTGATTAAAGCTCTAAGGCTGCATTAAAAATTTACATAATGGGGAAGACCAGAGATGCTTCAAATTGAGCATAGCAGACATAGAAAGGTACATTGAGCCAGTCAAGGCCGGTGGCCAGTGTGGTGAATTGAGACAGGCAGGGATGGTGGGATTGACCCAGCCCATGTCGGGTCAGAGTGGGTCTGCAGGACACAGGGCTGGCTGGGTTTCTGTGTGTGGAGGAGTTTGCTCTGTGTCACGAGGTGGAGTTTTAGATCACCTGGTTGTTGGGATTGTGTGTGTATGTGAGCAGGAAAGGGAAGGAGAGAGAAAGGAGAGAGAGAGAGAGAGAGAGAGAGAGAATGAGAGAGAGAAAGAAAGAAAGATAGAGAAAGAAAGACAGAGAGAAAGAGAAAGAAAGAGAGAGAAAGGGGGGAGAAAAAGAGTGGGGGATAGAAAGAGAGAGAGAGAAAGTGTGTGTGTGTGAGAGAGAAAGACAGAGAAAGAAAGAGAGAGAGAAGGTGTGTGTGAGAGAGAGAGAGAGAAAGAGAGAGAGAAAGTGTGTGTGTTTGAGAGAGACAGAGTGAGAGAGAAAATGATGGAGAGAGAGAGGAAGAGAGACAAAGGCAGTTGAGAAACAGCGTATGTTTTTGAGAGAGAAAGAGGGAGAGAGAGAGAAAGAGAAAAAGAGAAAGCCAAGGGAAAAATAAGGGAGTGTGTGTCTGAGAGAGAGAAAGAAAGAGAGAGAGAGAAAGAGAGAGTGAGAGAGGGAGAGAGAAAGGGGGGAGAGAAAGAGAGGAGGGGAGAGAGAGAGAGAAAGGGAGAGAGAGGAGAAAGGGAGAAGTAGAGAGAGAAAAAGATGGGAGAGAGAGGAACAGAGAGACAAAGGGAGAAAGAGATAGAAAAAGACAAAAACAGAGAGAAAGAGAGAGAAATAGAGAGAGAAACAGAAGCAGACAAAAGTTTGGAAACTGACGAAGACAGAACATATGGTGTGTATGTGTGCATGAGTTTGAGAAAGAGAGAGAGAGTTTGAGAGAGAGAAAGAAAGACAGAGAGAAAGTGTGTGTTCTCAAGAGAGAGAGAGAATGAGAGAGAGGAAGGTAAAGAGACAAAGACAGAAAAAGTGAGTGTGCGTCAGAGAGAGACAGACAAAAAGAGAGGGAAAGTGACAGAGGAATAAAGACAGACAGAAAGTGTGTATGTTTGTGTTTGAGAAAGACAGAGATTGACAGGGGAGAGAGAGACAGAGAGCGATATCCTGCTAGCTGTTGGGAAGCTATTAAAACAATGAATTGAGATTGTGGGTGTTGAGATGGTCCAAGCATTGTCTTTGATGACTATTTTGTGATTGATGTCCCCTGTCTGTTGGCCGTGATTCTGAGGCCCAGATGATAGGAAGAATCCTCCATGCATGTTTCAACTTCATGCAAATTTTTGCATCAGCCCATTTCTTCTCCCCATCCCAGTCACGGTGTGAGCTTTTGTAGAGCTCATGCCATTTTAGCCCAGTTCTGGGGGCAGGCCAGGATTGGGATTTTCCGCACCACTGAAATCTAATCCTCCCAAGTGGCCAACGGGGGAAAACTCAGTTCACTGTGCCTCATGTCCCCAGGCACGCATGTGCCTGTGTTCCCTGCTCCTGTGGGGAGTCAGAATGTGATCTGCTCTTTCTTCTGATCCTGTGTTTCTCTGCATAGGAGTGCCATGACTCAGATGGTGGCCCTCCAAACACATGCCTGTTATCTAATCCCTGGTCTGAATAGCCAAAGGCATATTTGTACCCCTCTGAATCCATAGATACTGTGTTTCCCTGAAAATAAGACCTACCCCCAAAATAAGCCCTAGCAGGATTTCTATGCATTTGTTAAATATAAGCCCTACCCCAATAATAAGACCTAGTGATGGGCATGGTCATGCAGATTGATGGGCGTGGCTATGCAGATTGATGCATTTCCACATGAAGAGGAAGACATCCCCTGAAAATAAGCCCTAGTGTGTCTTCTTGAGAAAAAATAAATATAAGACAGTGTTTTATTTTCAGGGAAACACGGTAGAAGGCCTAACTCCCACAGTGGAATAGTTTTAAGAGATGATAGCTTTGAGAGGTGATTAGATTTAGATTAGGTCACAATGGTGGTGTCCAATGATGGAACCAATGCCCGTCTTTTTCTCTTTATCATGTGGGGATGTAGAGTGAAGGTGTAAATCAGGAATAAGCCTCTCAGTAAATACCAGATCTGGCAACAACTGGGTCATCCCAGCCTCCAGAATTCTGAGCACATCTTGGATCATCTGATGACAACTGGGAGCCATATTAGTTATTTCAGCCACCCAGGTTATGGTCTTTCAGGTTGATAGGAGGGTATGAAAAAACCAAGTTCAAATATTTGATTTTCTCTGGTAGAGTCCCTCTTGTGACAAATAGTCCCACCTGTGCCCATTCAGTGACAGCACCCCAACCCTCATTCATCATTGTTCCCCCCAACTTGATTGAAATGAGTGTTTGTCCTATGAGGATGGGCATAGATCATCGACTGGTTTCATATTAGTATTGAGTACATTGGATATTTGCTTTTCCATTCTTGTGATACTTTACTAAGAAAAATGTGTTTCAACCCCATCCAGAATATTACAAAAGATGTGAAGTCATCATATTTTTTATGGCTAAATAGTATTCCATGGTGTGGATATACCACAATTTGTTAATCCATTCCTGAGTTGATGGGCATTTAGGTTGTTTCCACAACTTGACAATCGTAAATTGAGCTGTGATAAACAAGCTGGTGCAAATGTCCTTATGATAAAATGATTTTTTTTTTCTTCTGGGTAGATGCCTAGTAATGGGATTGCAGGATGAAATGGAAGGTTATTTTGAACTCTTTCGGGATTCTCCATACTTCTTTCCAAAGAGGTTGTGTTAGTTTGCAGCTCCACCAGCGGTGTAAAAGTGTTCCTCTCTCATACAGTATTTTGTGATAGCAGCCAACTAAGCTAAGGCAAATGTGACTGTTTAGAGCAATAGGGTCTCTTCAGATGTAATAATTTAAATATTGTGAGATGTGATGATGTCAAATGATCCAGACAGGCATAAATCCCCTTAAATCCAATGACAAGTGTCCTTGTAAAATACAAGGAACAAAGCAGACAGAATAGAGGGGAAGGCAAGGTGATCATGGAGGCTGACATTGGGGTAATGTGGCCACAGCCTCAGAATGATAACAGGAAACAGAAGCTAGAAGAGGCAAAAAATAGATTCTCCCCCTCAACCCCCAGAGAAAGACCTTTCTGCCAACAACTTGACATTGGACTTCTGCTTCCAGAAGTGTGAAGGAACAAATCCCTGCTACCTTATTCCATCCAAATTGTTTTGTTGCAATGGCCACGGGAAACTAATATGGGTAGTGTATGCACATTTAAGGTTTTGCGGTTGTCATTAACTCTACTGATTAGAACACACATTTGGGCAAACTTAGTCACATTCACGACTGCCTTCCTAGACTACCACTGAACATGATTTTGGGAGATTAATCATAATTCTTGTTCCTCTGTGGGTATTTGATGTTATGATCTGCCATAACTTAGAACAGACATTTTATTCATTTTATTTCTCTCCCTCACTAAATATGACAGCTTATGCACAGCATTAAGGAATGAAGCCAAGTGATTCATCTACTTGACTTATTGATCTAATGCCAATCGAACACCCATGACAAGCTCAGTATTGGGACAAATATCACCAAGCCAGAAATGAGCCAACCCAACCAACGTCATCATTCTGCAGAAATAAAAATTGAAATTACATTCAATTCTCAGTACTCATAGTAGTTATGTTCTATAAAGTCATCATAAATACTGAATTAGTAAACTTTTTTCTTTTCTTTTCTTTTCTTATTTTTTTTTTTTTGACACAGAGTCTCACAGTGTCATCTCTGGTACAGTGCTGTGGCATCATAGCTCACAGCAACCCAAACTCTTGAGCTCAAGAAATTCTCTTGCTTCAGCCTCCCAAGTAGCTGGGACCACAGGCACCTGCCATAAAGCCTGGCTTTTTCATTTTTTTCTTTTTTGTAGAGACAGGGTCTCACTTGTGCTCAGAACTGGTCTCAAACTCCTAAGCTCAGGCAATCTACCTGCTTTCTCCTCCTGGAGTGCTAGGACTACCAGCCTGAATTAGTAAATTCTTTTTTTTTTTTTTTATTGTTTGGGATTCATTGAGGGTACAAAGAATTAGGTTACACTGATTGCATTTATTAGGTAAAGTCTCTCTTGTAATTGTGTCCTGCCCACAAGAGGTGTGCTACGTACCATGACCCCCTCTCCACCCCTCTCCTTGATCCCTTACCCTGCCACCATGTATTAGATCATCTACTGCCTTTATATTAGAATTGAGTACATTGGCTTCTTGATTCTCCATTCTTGTGATACTTTACTAAGAAGAATATGTTCCCCTTCAATCCAGTTTAATATAAAAGATGTAAAGTCTCCATCTCTTTTAAGGGCTGAGTAGTATTCCACAGTATACATATATCACAGATTATTAATCCATTCCTGGGTTGGAGCTACTGCTCCCGGGGGAAACATAAGATTACATTTCTGTGATGTCTTCTCACAAGTTTTTCATCAACCAGTCGATATATAACCTTGTATTCTGCCTGATTCTGTTTAGAAATACCTCACTGAATAGATACCATTGACTGGATTACATTGTGCCGGCAGCACTACGACTTATGCCCTGAATGATGTTTCTGTAAGATACAGATTTCCTGGGCATTGCATATTCCATCTACCTTGTACTTAGGGACACAAGACAGTTTTTCAGCTTGGTTGGTGGGGTTGTCTCAGTTCTATTTTTATTACTTACTTAAATTTCAAATTAATATGAGAGTACCAATTTTCAGATAACTTTGTCTTCACTTCTAAGATAAAGTTCCAGTCGTAAAAGAACCCCTTACCCAGGGGACATCCTGAACATCCTTGCATTGTGCCCATTAGGTGAGATCCCACCATATGCCTTCCCTCCTTCTGTCAATCATCCTCCCCCTCCCCCTTCCCTCTTCCTCCTCCCTGTGTTCCTATACTAGACTATTTGTGTTTTATTGTTCATATGATGATATAATTGTTTATATATAGATGACATATTAGTATTGAGTAGATCATATATTTATTTTTCCATTCTTGTGATACTTTACTAAGAAGAATGTGTTTCAACTCCATCTAGGTAAATATAAAAGAGATAAAGTCTCCATCTTTTCTTTTTTTTTTTTAATTTTTAATTTTAAGTCTCCATCTTTTCTTATGGCTGAATAGTATTCCATGGTGTACATACACCACAGTTTGTTGATCCATTCATGGGTTGATGCATGTTTGGGTTGCTTCCATGACTTGGAAATCATGAATTGAGCTGCAATAAATATTCTTGTCCAAATGTCTTTGTGGTAAAATGATTTTTGTTCTTCTGGGTAGATACCTAGTAGTGGGATTGTGGGATCAAATGGAAGGTCAACTTTATTTCTTTGAGGATTTTCCTGGGGCTGTTTCAAACAGCAAAATCACCAAGAATATGCACAAATCTGCAAAGCACAGGCACTGAACAGACAATGAAAATGACACTTATTCACACAGTACAAGGGCTGACACAGCTGGGAATGTGTGCATTGGGTGATATAAATTTCTTCTAGCTTTACACATGTCTAAAAATGACTGTAAAAGTCCTTGAAGTCTTGATGTGGGGAGTTGCAAAACTTTAGAGAGTAGATGAACTCACAAAAACAGAATTCAGCTGTACTTAGAAAGCAACCACAGGCTATCCACAAATCTCATGTTTGTAAACTTCTATAATTATATATCACTCATTCTTTAGGCCATCAATCAATTCCATGTGTTCAGAGCTTTTGTGTGTTTGGTTATTTTCTGAAGAACATGTTGTGTGCTAATTAGCATGCCAAGCGTTTTACATGACTTTTCAGAATTCACTCAAGTTTCCTTCTTTTTGTTTTGTTTTATTGAGACAGAATCTCTGTCACCCTGGGTAGAGTTCAATGTCATCATAGCTCACAGCAACCTCAGATTCCTGTGCTCAAGTGATCCTCCTGCCTCAGCCTCCCAAGTACCTGGGACTGTACGTACCCACCACAATGGCTGGCCATTTTTATTTTATTTTATTTTATTGTGGAGACAAAGTCTTGCTCTTGCTCAAGCAAGTCTCCAATTTGTGAGTTCAAGTAATCTTCTCCCTCAACCTCTCAGAATGTTGGGATTACAGGCCTGAACCACTGATGGGTGACTGAGTATCTTTTGTAGCAACCTGGATGGAACTGGAGAATATTTTCTAAAAAGAAGTATCACAAGAATGGAAAACAAATACCACATGGATCTAGCCCTAAATTGGAAGTAGTTGACCAATATTTATATGTATATACATATGGAAGCAAAAATCAACAAAAATCAAGTAGATGGGAGGGGGGAGGAGTGTTTGAGTAAAATCACATCTGGGTGAAGGGCACAGTTATAAATTAAAATGTCAAAAGCAAATTATGTAATCCAAATATGTGCACCAGTGTAAAACTATGAAATAATTAAAATTTTTTTTGTTCTATGTAAACTACTCTGAATAGTTGTTTATCCTGTAAAAGCGATATTGTGAAAATAACTGTGGAAAGAAATAAAAAAAAACATTAAAACATTAGTCTTATAGGAATCAGGAAACTTGCCCAAGGTCAAGAGTGATTGCTTTGGAATTCAATCCCAGGTCAGACAAACAGCATGGGTTATCAACAGTTACAAGAAGATCATGACCTCCATTGACTTTTCTGCATTCCCTCTTGCTCCAGACTGAATTCTGTTTTTCCTCCTGTTTCTATCAAGTGCTTTCTCCGTCTTCTCCTCTTAGGCTAGATGTCTCTCTAATTTTCCTCTTTGGCCCCATCTCTATGTGCTGAATTCCCTCACATTGGAGGTCCCAGCTCAAAGGCATTTTGTTCCTGAAATCCTAACAAGTTCCTCAAACTAGATTAAAATTGTCTCTCCTATTTTTTGTTTTCACATGATTTGCTCACTTGTTATATCATACTTTTGTTACAGTCCGTTGAGCTCTTCCAAAGTTAAAATCCTCATCTCCAAAGTGATGGTGGGAGGAGGCGGGGACTTTGAGAGGTGATGAGGTCCTGAGGGTGGAGCTTCATGGATGGGATCAGTGTCCTTACAAAAGGGACCCCAGAGAGCTCCCTGGTCCCTCCTACCATGTGAGGACATAGTGAGAAGGTGCCATCTGTGAACCAGGAAATGAGTCCCCATCACTCATAGCCTCTGCCATGCCAGGATCTTGAACCTTCAGCCTCCAGGACAGTGAGCAAGTAATATGTGTTATTTATAAGCCTCAGTGTTCTTATAAAATGGACCAAAAAGAGCTCCCTCACTCCTCCAACCATGCGAGGACACAGTGAGAAGGCAACATCTATGGATCAAGTAGTGAGTCTCCATAAGACACAACATTTACCACACTGGTATCTAGGACCTCCAGCCTCCGGGACTGTGATGAATAAGTGTGTGTTGTTTATAACCCATCTGGCCTGTGGCATTTTGTTATAGCAGCTGACATGAGCTAACAACTTCCCAATCTCCCTTTATATAAATCACCTGTGTACATTTCTCTGCAAGTTGTTCCATCTTCCCTACCCTTGTCCACACAGGCAGCCGTCTACGTAGCTTTGACATGCAGTGTGAGGTATTCTGAGTCCCTACACACCTGTTGAGTTGATTTAAATCCAGCACTTGGGCTCAAAATACTTAATTCCAGAATGCACACTTGCAAAAAATAATCTGAGGATGAAGAGAATGAGTGTAGACTTTGTGAAGACATCAAGCAAGGGCTCTTTATCTGCCTGTACCAGGATGCTGGTGACACTTTTCAGACACTACTTGTGACATGCTACTTGGGTTCACATATTGAAGGCACATTTCCTGACCGGCTGACCCTGGGCTAGTTTATTTATACCAGTCTCCAGAGATGTAAGACAGAGAGAACAATAGTCGCTTATCCATGGTGATGGTATACATTCAATAAGAGCACAGAACCATGGACCTCCACCACTTCCGTCACCATTGAGAGGGCTCCATCTTTGTTGGCCAATGGAAACATTAGTAATATATCCAAGATTTGCTTGCCCAGGGGCAAATGTGTTTTATTGAAAAGTGGTATTTCTTTGAGTTAAATTTCTTGGTGAAGAGAAATGGGCACGATTTTGGAAAATAGATTTGCATTAAACTCTCTTTAGTAGAACATCTATTCAGACAGGTCAATGAGATCCAGGTGCCTCTTCTGGCTCAGCCTGGGCTGTGACTTTAATTGGCTATGATGGGTATCTCCTCTGCTCTGGTACAGGCATGCAGTTGTTTTTTAATGCTTCTCATTGAACTAGGAGGAGATGGTTGGAAAGCATTTGCGTGCTATTTTTTACAGCAAAATGCATGCACCAGCATATGCCTACAATTATCTCCATTTATCTACAAAATGCTATTTTTTCTGTACTACGTTCTCAAAAAAGAAAACATTGTATTAAAATAAGCCCAGCACAAAATTTCACTGTCTTCACCATTTTTACCTGGTACAACCCAGTAGCATTAAATCCACTGGTGTCGTTGCACCCACGTCACCACTGACCATCTTCAGAACTTTCTCATTTTGCAAAACTGGGGTTGTTGACCCACATGCACCACTTGTTTTTAAGTTAGGGCTTTGTACTCAAAATGTCCAAATGGTGGTATTTTGATCAATGATCAAACAACAAAAAAAACCTTTTATATCCCTTCAAACTCAGTCTAAACCACTAATAGTGTAAATGTGGGCATACACTTTCAGCTTCTGACATATTCAGCCCAAAATGTTACATACCAGCCATGTAATTAATTGCAAGTGCCTGGCGGGCATGCCACATTCCATAGGGACCCAAAATAGAAGATGGCACTGTCACCACCTTCATCAGCAGATCTGGGTATAGTCTGCAGGTTGGGAGGTAGATGGTTGCTCACTAAACTTTAATACAGGACTGGTGGCTGCCAGGCAAAGGTGGGGTTGAGGAATAGAGGGAAGAGGGGGGCAGGAATACAGGCAGGGAATCCTATTCTCTTAGTTGGTCTAAGTCTGTGAACTTCACCATGAAATTTTCATTGATGTCTTCCTGACCTCTCAGTTGATAACCTCAGTACAGACTTTTCTCCTCATGTAGCAGGTAGTGAGGAAATATTCCCAACTGCTCCCAACAGTTAGCAGCTCTAGTAGATCAAAGAAACAATAAATAAATACCTTACAACATGTGTAAATTGACCACCCAAGAGACTGTACCAAACTGGACTGTGTAAGGACGTGGTCAACCTAGCGACCCAGCCCTATGTACTAATTTGTACAGGTGGTGTGTGTCCAGTCTATGAAAATGAGGTCAACTTAAGGAGGTGGTCAGTGTAGGGATGGGATCAGCTACGGAGGGTCTACTGTGCGCCCAGGTGGGGAGGCAGCATTGACCGAGCTGAGGAAAAATAAATCCATCTCTCGCTCTCTTTTTTTTGAGACAGAGTCACTATGTCACCCTGGGCAGAGTGCCGGGGCATCACAGCTCACAGCAACTCAAACTCTTGGGCCTAAGTGATTCTCTTGCCTCAGCCTCTCAAGTAGCTCGGACTATAGGTGCCTGCTACAATGCCCAGCTATTTGTTGTTGTTGTTGTTGCAGTTGTCACTGCTGGTTAGCTGTCCTGGACTGGGCTTGGACCCGCCAGCCTTGGTGCATGTGGCTGGGACCGTAACCACTGCACTATGGGCGCTGAGCCCCATCTCTTTTTAGGAGCTTGGATACCTTGTCTTGCCCTTGAACATCTGAAGGTGTGCTCATGTGTGGTATAAAAACACCGTAAGCAGAGAATCTGGGCTGCCACTGCATGGCCCATCACCAACACAGCTGGTCAGCACCGTTTTAGGTCATTTATAACACTTTCTTGGTTATACTAGCCATATGAAAAAACATATATTCTTTGAAAATAAAAAACCACCAGTTTACTACATCTTTCTAAATGCCCACCTCTGAATGGCCACAGTTATCAATGTCCCAGTTGACCTGAATTTCTCTTTGCAATATTGAGTACTTCAATTACATTGTAACAAAGTCTAATGTAAAATACACTAGATGCAGTCTGAGTTTTTATTTTTATTTGTTTATTTTTTTCTTTTTTTGTATTGAATGATAACTATGTACATTCATGCACTTCGGCGTACAGTATGGGGTTTTCACACACAATCTGAAACACTTCCATCAAACTGGTTAACACAGCCTTCATGTCATTTTTTTTAGTTATTGTTTTAAAACGTTCACATTCTACTCTTAGAAAGATTCACTTGTACCCTTGTAAGATAAACCTCAGAAGTGATCCCTCCAATCACCCTCCCTCCACCCATTCCCCCCTCCCCTCTCCCTCCCTCCTCCCCATATTCTTAGGCTGTTATTGGGTTATAGCTTTCATATAAAAGGTATATACTTATTTTAATTGTTGTTTTTCAGACAGAGCAGACAGAGTCTCACTATGTTGCCCTCGGTAGAGTCCTGTGGCGTCACAGCTCACAGCAACCTCAAACTCTTGGGCTTAGGCAATTCTCTGGCCTCAGTCTCCTGAGTAGCTGGGACTACAGGTGCCTGCCAACACCTGGCTATTTCTTTGTTATTGTTGGTGCAGTTATCATTGTTGTTCAGCAGGCCCCGGGTGGGGCTGAAACCAGCCAGCCTCCGTGTACGTGGCTGGCACCCTAACAACTGAGCTATAGACGCTGAACCTGTTTTTTTTTTTAATAATGCCTTCTCTGTTAACTTCCAGATGTTATAGGTGAAATTTGATGGGCTATGTTTTATGACACAGTGCTTTTTCTGGTTTCATTTTGCAGTTCCAGAATACTCTGCATTTTTTCCCAAAGACCTTGTCTCCCTGGATTATAGTAAAAAAAAAAAACCAATGTGCTTCCATAACTCAAAGTGTGTATTTTTACCATTGCTCATAGGACATTGCTCGGAACCCCAAATGAACACGTATGTGACATGTTCTTCCCACCAGACCCAACAAAAGCCAGCAATAAATATGCCTGGATTAAATGTGGCTAGGAAATGCACTGGGTGGCCAGCTCTGTGTTTACCTGGATGGAGCTGGAACAAATTCTTCAAAGTAAAGTATCTCAAGAATAGATAACAAAGTATCCAATGTAACCAATACCAGCATGAAATCAGTGTATCATCACCTACATATTCATAGGATTGGTAAAACATAGCTGTAGTCAAGAAAGAAGGCGGAAAGAGGAGAGAGAGGAGAGAGGAAAACTATCACCCAATTACAGCCCAAGAATATGGGGAGGGGGAGAGGGAGAGACGGGGAGTGGGGAGGATGGGTTGAGGGAGGGTGACAGGTGGGACCACACCTATGGTGCATCTTACAAGGGTACATGTGAAACTTTCTAAATGTAGAATATAAATGTCTTAACACAATAACTAACAAAACGCCATAAAGGCTATGTTAACCAATTTGATGAAAATATTTCAAATTGTATATAAAACCAGCACACTGTACCCCATGACTGCATTAATGTACAGAGCTATGATACAATAAAAAAAAGAAAAAAAAATAAAGCTTTCATACTCTACTGAGTCTACTGCACGAAAATTAATGGGATAGATTCGACAGAAAATAGACGTATTGCATTTCCCAGCAAATAAAACCTTTGTAGAGAGAATTTGCAGTCATAGTTATCGCTGGAAGAGCATCTGGACAGTAAGAAAAAGTCCAAGCAAGTGACTTCTTGGGTCGTGCCAGGTCAGCACCTCCCAGAAGCAATTCTGTCTCTCTCTTATTTTTTTGATTTTCATTTTTTTATTAAATCATCACCGTACACATTAATGCATTTATGGGGTACACTGTGCTGATTTTCTATCCAATTTGGAATGCTGCATCAAACTGGTTAACAGAGTCTTCCCCTTACTTACTTACTTATTGTGTTAACACATGGATACTCTACTCTTAATAGGTCTGACATGTACCCCTGCAATATCTCAATGCTGGCAACAACGGGCTTATGATGCAGGAAGCCTGGCGCGATGGCACTCGCAATGGGAGAGATTGTGTCAAAACGGAAATTCTTCTTCTTCCTTCTCTCTGGGATGCCCGGGCCATCTCCCTGCTCTTTTCTGTCTCCTCCTTCTGTCTCTCTTTGTCCCCACTCTCCCCTCTCTCCTTTCCTAAAATATAAAACAAACTTACACTTTATAAAGAGGAAAGACAAGGAAATTATCCCTGTCAGTTGGAGCCTGCTGGAGTCCCACAGTGAACCCTGGGAGGGTTACAGATCTGGAAGGGAGTGTACCAGTGGCTGTCTGCGTCCCCAGTGCGGCTGGGGCGTTCAGGAGGCTGGCAACTTGAAACCTGCAAGCATCACTCATGTTGGTCAGTCTGCGTCTGCTCCTTACAGCTCTTTCCAGCTGTCACGGCAAGGCCTTTAATTGATCGCTAGTTGGCTCTGCTGGGGAAGCCCCGTGTTCTGCCCATTAGCATGGCGTTAAAGCCATGTCAGGCTAGTGTGTCCAAACTTCCCAAGATGCTTCCCACTGAAATGGCACAGCCAGGCAAGAAACCCCTGGCTCTGGAGGGAGGGACAAAAGGCAGACTCACTACATTCTCAGGTCTGTTCCTAATTCAAGGCTGCCTGTCTCAACCCCGAGAGGACTTTCTTTGCAAGGTGAATTTCTACCTTTTTTTTGAGACAGAGCCTCAAGCTGTCCCCCTGGGTACAGTGCTGTGGCATCCCAGCTCACAGAAACCTCCAACTCCTGGGCTCAAGCGATTCTCCTGCCTCTGCCTCCCTAGTAGCTGGGACTACAGGCACCCGCCACAATGCCCGGATATTTTTTGGTTGCAGCCATCATTGTTGTTTGGTGGGCCCCGGCTGGATTCAAACCTGCCAGCTCAGGTGTATGTGGCTGGCGTCTTAGCCACTTGAGCCACAGGCGCCGAGACATGAATTTCTACCTTTAAACTAAATCTCTACAGCAGCTTTCATGAATCACTGCTCTATTACTATTATTATTATTATTATTATTTTGAGACAGAGTCTCACTATGTTAGTCTCAGTAGAGTGCCATGGCGTCACAGCTCTCAGCAACCTTAAACTCTCAGGCTTAAGTGATTCTCTTGCCTCAGCCTCCCAAGTAGCTGGGACTACAGGTGTCTGCCACAATACCCAGCTATTTTTTGGTTGCAGTTGTCATTGTTGTTTAGCAAGCCCAGGACAGGCTCGAACCTGCTAGCCTTGTATGTGGCTGACGCCCTACCCATTGAGCTATAGGCACCGCCTATTATCATCATTTTTTAAAAAATAAATGTCTTTAAATAGCATCAGCTCTTGATCTGACTCCACGGAGCCGGCTGCCTGTGCCTGTTGAAGCCTGCCATCTCCACCATCTCTCCAAAGTAGCTTGCTGTTTGCATTTAGAGAGAGAGGAGTGGTTAATGCTGGGAGCCAGCCAGCAATGACAGGGGAAACACACGGGAGAACTTGAACCATCGTGATCATGGGCTTTCCGCCTGATATTTGCAAAGAAAATACGGCTGCAGGAAGCGGAGCAGAAGATGGAGTGTGTCTGAGAAATGCATGGAAGGGACCACTGGTAAATATTTCAGATCCCAGGCAACGCTCTCCACCACGGATGACCTTATGGGTGGGGAGGAGGTAGAATCAGCATAAAACTCAGAAAAGCATTCTAGGTCCATAAGTCCTTACTGTGTCCCTCCCCCAAACACACACATGCAGAAAATGTCACCTTTCTAGAAAAGACGGTGCCCTTGTAATAACCAAGCCCCAGCCCTTGACCCCCTCCCTAAGACCAGTAGGGAACAAGCCCCCTACCCTAGAAAAAGAAAACTCTCCTAAGCCTTTTAGTTCCTGCCCTCTCAAGGGTAGAGAAACAGCCTGAAATTGAGGAAGGGAGGGGTGGATTCCAAATAAAGCCCCAGATAAAGAGGTTCTGAGTTGTTCTCGGAAATTTACTCAACACTTGTTTGTACCCCTGAACTGTGAGTTAATGTCTAAGGAACTTCCACTCTGAATTGTGTAAACCCCTATGACATACCCCATCTTATGATCATGAAGTAGTGTTGTTGTGATATTTCTTGTGATTATGAGCCAATGTGCACCCCCACCTTGCGACCCCCTGCTTTAACCACAGTGATTGGCTTCTGTATTGCGCTAGCTTGCTGAGCACGGTATAAAAGAGCCCTTCACCTGCCACTCGGGGCTGCTGCATGCCCTTATGGTGTCTCAGCCCGCCTGCAGGTGTCTAAATTATCAATACATTTCTATTACCTGATTATACTTGAAGTGGGGTCCACCCTTCTCTGGCATTTGCCATTTCATTTCACCCTTAATACTTTTAATAGTTGAGGACATCAAAGTGGCAGCTGTGTGACTTTCCACACGTCCTCTTGAGTTGCAGTAAATTCCTTCACACAGAGTAAATTTTCCCACAAGCTGTTGCTTCCCCACTCACTGCAGAGAGATATGGCCAAGTCCACGCCACCCCTGCTTTAGCCTGAGATTTTTATTTTTCTTTTTAATTTCAAATTAATACGAGGGTACACATTTTCTAGATCACATTGTTCTTATTTCCAGGATAAAGTTCCAGTTGGAACAGAGCCCTGCACCCAGGGCACTTGCCATACACCTTCGAAACGTGTACGTCCTGTGGCTCAAAGGAGTATGGCGCCGGCCCCATATGCTGGAGGTGTCAGGTTCAAACCCAGCCCCGGCCAAAAACTGCAAAAAAAAAGAAAAAAAAGTGCACATCCTGCCTCATGCCCCCTCCTTCTGCCAGCAACCCCCCCTTCCCCCCTTTCCTCCCCTGCCCCCGTACTATACTTTATTAGTGTTAAATTGTTTATATGAACATGTAGTTGTTTATATATTGGTTTTGTCTGAGCTTTGAGTACAATGGATATTTATTTTTCCATTCCTGTGATATTTTACTAAGAAGTACGTGTTTCGGCTCGGCGCCTGTGGCTCAATTGGCTAAGGCGCCAGCCACGTACACCTAAGGTGGCGGGTTCGAATCCCCAGCCCGGGCCCTCCAAAACAACAATGATGGCTGCAACCAAAAAATGGCCAGGCGTTGTGGCGGATGCCTGTGGTCCCAGCTACTTGGGAGGTGGAGGCAGGAGACTCACTTGAGCCCAGGAATTGGAGGTTGCTATGAGCTGTGATGCCATGGCACTCTACCCAGGGAGATAGCTTGCGGCTCTGTCTAAAAAAAAAAAAAAAAAAAAAAGAAGTACGTGTTTCAACTCCACCCAGGTAAATGTAAGAGACATATCCCCTGAGCAACGCTCAACCCAGAACCAGATAATTATGCCCATTTGAGATTGGAGACCCTCCAGTGGGCTTGGAATCATGGAATGCTGTTGTAAGGGTGTGGACCAGCTACACTCAGTGGAGCAAAGTTTTGCACAAGGAAGTTTTGTTGCCAGAGATGATGGCAGGGTTGTGTTGAAGACGTGAAGGTTAGGACCCCCTGCCTGTGAACATGGCCCAGTTCTTGCCTCTTTTCCAAGTATGTGGGAGATTAGACTCACTGTCAGCACTCACTTGGTGAAGCCAAGGGTCACATCTTTAGGTAAAACAAACAGGTACCTGGCTCGGTGCCCGTAACTCAGTGACTAAGGTGCCGGCCACATACACCAAGCTGGGCAGGTCTGAACCCAGCTTGTGCCTGCTAAACAATGACAACTAAAACAAAAAAATAGTGGGGTGTTGTGGTGGACACCTGTAGTCCCAGCTACTTGGGAAGCTGAGGCAAGAGAAAGGCTTGAGCCCAGGAGTTTGAGGTTGCTGTGAGCTGCGACTTCACAGCACTCTACCTTAGTGAGACATAGTGAGACTCGGTCTCAAAAAAGATAAAGAAAAAATGAACAAGTATGGAACTGTGTCAAAGAGGGTGCTAGGGTTGTGCTATGGTCTGGGTGCCACTGGAGCTTTCCAGAAGCACCCTGTGCTCAGATGCGACTCCAAGCATCTGGGCGCTGAGCACCCAGCCCGTTTAATCCCAGGGATGGCTTGGTTTGCTTCATCTGAGCCAGTGTTGCAAAGAAGAACTCTCCTCACCAGCTGTGTGCATAAGACAGACCTCCTTGCTCTGGCTGCGGTTAATTAAAGACCCATCAGGCCTCTTGTGCGCCTCTAAGCCAGTTTCCCAAAGTGCTGTCAAGCTGTCCTCACCCTTTCTTCCCATCTGCCCGCAGCTCTGTAGCTAATTCAGGGCGTGCGTAAAATCCACGCCGGGCAAGTCAAGATGGGACTTGGATCTGCAGGTGTCCAGATGGATCAGGGGGCAATCTCACCTTTCCGAAGGTCACACGTGAGATGCCATGGACCCCAAGCTTGTAGTCAGGTCTCAAAATCCACATGGGATAACTCCGTCTCATCTCCTGGCCATTGGTATGAATTAGCATTTCTCGTTTCCTGTGTGCAAACAAAGCATACCAAGAGGTCTAATGTGTTTTGTGCTGATTTGTCTGTACTTTAAATTTAAAAAACTAAAACCAGTAATTAAAAATTTATGGGCAGTCAAGAGGCCCTGAGTTTTCCCTCCAGGAGAACTGTTTCCGCCCAGCTGGCTTGGCCTGGCTGCCACTCTGAGAAAGACCCAGTAAGCTGAGATAGTTGGGGTTGCACTGGAGAAAAAGTTGATTCCGCAGAGTACTAGGTGAGGAGGAATCCCTCAAATCCACCTCCTGGAGAATTGGGGAGACAGGTTTTTTTTTTTTTTTTTTTAAATGAGGCCTAAGCCTCACTCTGTCACCCTCAGTAGAGTGCTATGGTATCACAGCTCACAGCAAGTTCAAACTCCTGGTCTCAAGTGATCCTCTTGCCTCAGCCTGTGGTGTAGCTGGGACTATAGGTACCTGCCATAATGCCTGGCTTTTTTATTTTTTTAAGAGAGTGATCTCACTCTTGTTCAGGCTGGCCTTAAACTCCTGAGCTCAAGCGATCTACCTGCCTCAGCCTCCCAGAGTACTGGAGTTATAGATATGAGGCACCATGCCAAGCCAGGTAAATAGAGTCTTTCTTTTTCCTTTCTTTCTTTGATAAAGTCTCACTTTGTCACCCTTGGTAGAGTGCCATGGTATCATAGATCACAGCAACCTCCAGGTCTTGGGCTTAGGCGATTCTCCTGCCTCAACCTCCTGAGTAGCTGGGACTACAGTCACCCACCACAGCGCCCAGCTATTTTTTTGTTGTTGCAGTTTGGCTGGGGCTGGGTTCGAACCCGCCACCCTCGGTATAAGGGGCTGGCACCCTGAGCCACAGGTGCCAACCCTCAGGGAGATAGGGTTTTTAATGCTAATTTGTGAAGAAGAGGATTACATAATGAAGTTTACTAATTGGCTGAGTTTGGGGCAAAATTATATGTATGTAGATACATAATTATATATGTGCATGTAATATACATATATTAGAGGGGTCTGCAAATCCTCTTGTTTTGTTTCAGCCCCTGATTCCTGCTGAGCTGCTTTCCTTGCTCTGGGCTGATAGTTTGGGAGGGTTGGCCGGTCCAGTGGAATTCAGGACCCAGAAGATGTCTTAGCAGCTACATTTAGGGTTAAAAACTGTGATGCTATCTATGGAGAAAAGTTAAAAGATCATGGGCAAAGCCTGTGGCTCAGTGAGTAGAGCATTGGCCCCATATGCCGGAGGTGGTGGGTTCAAACCCAACCCCGGCCAAAAGTGAAAAAAAAAAGAAAAAAAATATATATTTACAACTAAGGTTATTTGGGGGAAATGTTAAGAGTCTTTACAACTGTATCATTTGTATGAAAGTGTGGGTGACTATATATTGGTTTCATAATAGTACTGAGTACATTGGGTATTTTTCTTCCATTCTTGAGATACTTTACTAAGAAGAATATGTTCCAGCTCCATCCATGTAAACATAAAAGAGGTAAAGTCTCCATTTTTCTGGCTGCCTAATATTCCAAACTGTATATAAAATCAGCACATTGTACCCCATAAGTGCATTAATGTACATTGTTATGATTTTTTAAAAAAGAACATTTACAACTAACAAGGAGAGAGTTAAGAACCTTTATTAGTAACAGGGAGAAGGTTAATCTTTATAACTAATAGTTAGGGAGAAAATAAAGAATCTGTATAACACAGTTCAGTGATTCTGGGTTAGTAACTTTAAGGAAGCAAAGAAGGGGATAGTGGTTGATTATTGTCAAGAAAATGAGGGGTAGTGGTCAATTATTATGATTTTTGGCTAGCCTGTTTCTTTACACGATTTGGGGGGTCCTTACTCCAGTTCTCGTCTTGCACCCCTGAATCACATTTCAGATCTCAGATCCACGGGAAGGGTCTCAGAATGGAAGACAATTGCTGATTCCAGAGTTGATCTTACAACTCAAAACTAAAAGCTGAAATAGTAAAGAGATGGCTTGGCATCTGTAGCACAGTGGTTACAGCACCAGCCACATACACTAAAGGTGGCAGGTTCGAGGCCAGCCTGGGCCAGCTAACCAACAATAACAACTGCAACAAAAAATAGCCGGGTGTTGTGGCGGGTGCCTGTGGTCCCAGCTACATGGGAGGCTGAGGCAAGAGAATCACTTCAGCCCAAGAGTTTGAGGTTGCTGTGAGCTGTGACGCCATGTCACTCTACCCAGGGCGACATGGTGAGACTCTGTCTCAAAAATAAATAAATAAATAAAATAGTAAGGAGAATTCTCTCCTCAGAACTGGGAGACCAGTGAATATATAGATTGGATTTTGGCAGCAGAAAAACGAGAAAGTTCTAACAGTCCAAACATCAGATGGAGAATGATTGCTCTTACAGATACTTCATAATTGTCTCGGCCACCTGGTTATAATCCAAATCTAACAAGCAGAAGCATATTTATTTGGTGGCCCTCTGATCCACTCACACGGAACTTGAGCCTACTCACCACAGAAGGTCAGTTTTCAAGAAGGCCAGCACAAATCTGGACAAATTTGGCCGTCAAGACAAATCATTAAAATTAACAGGTACCGACTGTGGCCGTCCACCGTTCTAACCTTTCAACACACAGTCACAAGACGCTTCATTCCACATGTGGTATTTTGGAAACCATGTATGGAGATTTTTTTTTTCTTCTGGGACACTGATTTGAGGGCACTGCCTGCATTTAGTGGTGAGAACTATGATGTTTTTAAATACATGTCAGGAAACCATGGAGATGAAATACCCACTTTATAACAATCTCAGCTTAGAATCTGCCTTTTGTTTTTACATATATACCATGTTTCCTGGAAAATAAGACACTGTCTTATATTTATTTTTTCTCAAGAAGACACACTAGGGCTTATTTTCAGGGGATGTCTTATTTTTATTAAGCATAATACAACAATCTACATTTATTCAAATACAGTTAAGTGATCTTCTTCTGGAACCTGACAGGGGGAGCTGACCTT
>CAUYQV010077859.1:0-29063 GCA_963574575.1 Galagoides demidoff
TGAATAATATAATTGTCTAAATAAAGTTCCCAATGAGCAGTTCCTACAACAAAGCAGCAAAGAAACATATCTGAAGAATAAACTTGTGAGCAGCAAAACAGGCTCATAAAATCCTTTCCAGAAATCTGGAGGATAGGATACAGAGATAGCTCAGACAGGCCAAAGATGTAACCAACAATTTACTTTGAAAGTTTAAGATAAGCAACAAAGGGTCAACACTAATTAAAAAGTTACGTGAGTTGTTTAATATGTAATCAAAATACAGTTAATCTACGCCAGGAACTATCACCTGAAATTGTAATATAAATAATTAAAATAAGATGATGCCAGCACATGTAGAGATAGAGAGATAAACTGGTATCTTTCAATTAATAGATCCCAACATTTGATATAAAACAAATTATATTTAAATCAGTGGAGAAAAAACTAGAGTATTAAATAACTGGGTTGGGACAATTTGATAAAGTCATTAAGTTGATAAAGTTATTAGATAACTGGGTTGGGACAATTCGATAAAGTTATTTGATAAATCTGTCATCTTATCCTAGAATGAGTCCCAGCTAAAATTAACATTTAAAGGAAGAAACAAAGAAAGCCACAAAATGATTAGAGTAAAATATAGAATCAAAAAAATCTGAGTTAAAAGGAATTTCCATTCATGATGTAGCTAGATTATAAAATGTTATTAATTAAACTAAAAAGCTCTGTAAGATAAAAAGCAAAAGAAAGTCAAACTAGTAATGACAAACGGAGATAAAACTATATTATATTACAGCAAAGGATTGATCAGAGAAATTAGATCTTACACACCAAGAAGTAAAATAGAAATAACTAGATAGAAAAATATGATCAAAGACTAGACTGGTTGACATTAAAAGAAATATGTGTGGATTTTAAACATATGAAAAGATACTCAATATCATTAATAATACAAAAGGAATGAAACTTGCACCAAGTTATCATAGTTCACCTATCAAAAGTAAAAATTTAAAAAATTTGATTATACATTAGCAGGAATATAGAGAAACAGGCATGCTTATATGCTACTGGCGGAAGTACAAATGTGTCTTTATGACACACCATTGGGTTACATGAAACACAGTGGCAAACGCACATTCTTTCTAACTCAACAAGTCTATTCTAGGAACACAGCCTGCAGGTCGCACAGAGGTAAACAGATGTGGGTATAATGCTGTTCCCCTCAGCAGTGTATATAAAACAACAGAATTTCAAACAATATAAAATGTCTATCAGAAGGGGTCTAAGTAATTTTATTACTGGAAAGTCCAGAAAATGGGATCCCATTCAGATGTAAAACAAAAGAACAAGAATAAAGGAGGAGGCTTGGTGCCCATAGCTCAGTGGTTACAGTGCTGGCTACATACACTGGGGCTGGGGGTTTGAACCCGAACCAGGCCTACTAAATAACAATGACAACTACAACAATAACAAACAAATAGCTGGGCATTGTGGTGGGTGCCTGAAGTCTCAGCTACTTGGGAGGCTGAGGCAAGAGAATTGCTTAAGACCAAGAATTTGAGGTCGCTGTGAGCTGTGACTTGACAGCACTCTACAGAGGGTGATATAATGAGACTGTCTCAAAAAAAAGCATAAAGGAGGAAAGGAGGAAGGAATGGAAGGATGGAGAGACAGAGAGAAGGGAGGGAGAGAGAGAGAACATAAAGTGATGATGTGGAAAAATGTGCTAAGATTTTAGCAAAATGACAGTGTATATGGCATAATCCCCCAAATTTGAAAAAATAACCCTTTCTGTTCTATCAATAACATTACAGGGAAAGTTCATAGGAAGGTGACAATTTAGGAGAACATACTGGCAATGTCAAAAGTCAAAACAGGCTTTACCACTCAGCGTATTAGCTCTCAGACATTTTGGTCTTAGGACTCACTCTTTAACCTCTTAAAAATTATTAAAACTCCCTAAAGTCCAAAGAGACTATACACACATACACACACACACACACTCCCTCCACAAGTCATGCCATATATATCAACGCTTACTGTACAAGAAATCAAAATGGATACAGAGTCTTCCTCTGTTGCCGGGACCACAGTGCAATGGCACCATCAGAGCTCACTGCAGCTTCCAACACCATCCTCCAACCTCAGCTCCCTGAGTAGCTGGGACGTAGGGTAAGCCACTTTGCCTGGCTTAAAATTGACAAAATTTCAAAGTATTTATTTATATATTTATTTAAAAATAACAATAACAAAAAGCAGTAATAGATTACCATAAACACCTTTTAATAAGCAATTATATTATCAAAACCCAAACAAAAATTCTCATAGAAGAAAGGGTTATTTTGGCTCAGCGCCAGTAGCCAAGTGGTTATGGCACCAGCCACATGCACCAAGGATTGTGGGTTTGAAGTTGGCCCCAGCCAGCTGAACAATGACAACCCAAGCCCCCCCACCCCCCCCAAAAAATACCCAAGCATTGTGGCAGGCATCTGTAATCCCAGCTAAGCTACTTGGGAGGCTGAGGCAAGAGAATCACGTAAGCCCAAGAGTTTGAAGTTGCTGTGAGCTGTGACATCTCAGCACTCTACCCAGGGTGACACAGTGAGACTCTGTCTCAAAAAAAAAAAAAAAAGGCAGGGGGTTATTTTATAGCTTCACAAATCTCTTTAAGATCTAGCTTGAGAGAAGGCAGGTTCTCATATTTACTTCTGTGTTCAACCTACTGAAGTATTTTGTTTTCAGTCTAGCTTCATACAAATACGTAATTTAAAATGAGGAGATATTTAATTAACTTTCTAGAAAATTATTGTCATTGTTTCCTGATATCACTCAAAACTTGAAAAGATTTTTTTATTATATTTACTTTCTTACTATTTTTTAATTCATTTTACTTTATTTTTTGAGACAAGGTCTTACTCTGTTGCCTGGATTAGAGTGCTATGGAGTCATCAAAGCTCCTGGTAGCCTCAAACTCCTGGGCTCAAGCAATCCTCCTGTCTCAGTCTCTGCAATACTTAGGACTATAGGCATGCATACTTGGCTAATTAAAAAAAATTTTTTTAAGACAAGTCTTCCTATTACCCAGGCTGCTCTCAAACTCTTGACCTCAAGCGATCTTCCTGCTTCCTGTGCTGGGATTACAGGCGCGAGCCACTGTAGCCAGTCTGTTCTTAAATTTGAACATAGGTGGTTCGTTAAATTTTAGTTGCTGCACGGAATCTGAAATCTATCAATGAACTTTTTCATTTTTCTTGTGTACAAATCCATTGGTCTATCTTGCACTTTGAATGGACCTTTCACCCATGCATAGTTTTCTAACGCGATGGATCGGTCATTTTTAAAATATTGACTCACTCAGCTGAGCAAATTTTCGTAAGTAATGACACATTTTATTATACAATACATGTATCAAAAAAATAATATTAATTAATATTGCCCCAATTTCATCAGAAAGTTTTTGCTTATTGAAAACTATCAAACACATCCTGCCAGTTACAAGTCTTCCAAAATTCTAATTTTCACTTAAAATGTCTAATTTTATCACTAGAAACCAATACTGCCAGCTGGTTTTTTTGATGTGGCAGGATTCCTTTGTTCATTTTCAAGACAATCTCTGCCTAATATCCAGGTATGAATAGCTATGTTTGGTCTATCAGTTGTTCTTTGAAGTAAACATGATATAAAAAAAAAAGTGAGGAAGTAGTTTATATTGAAACTTACACAATCTCACAAGTACTTTTCCCAGTGACAAAGGTCAGACTTCGGTACTCAGAAGAAGAGCTTTATGTGTAATTCCCCTTTCATCACACAGAATATTAAAGACTTAACAAGGCATTCAAGCATTTAATAAAATTAGTTATCATTACTGTTTCATCAAGGACACTCTTAAATAAATTGGATATTCTTTTTTTAAACTCCTACATGCACAGGATAGAGATATATTCAATTATCGTAGCATAGTTTGGTACCACTGTCAGGATGAGTGATAAGGTCCTAGCAATTTTACTCATCATTTTTTTGTGTCAACAGTACAAATGTTAACACAGTAAAAATGGCAGAGGTAGTCTTAGAAATACGACAAAAATAGCATTGACCTGTGAGCTTCCTGATGGGATCTTTGGGACCTCCTTTCTGTGTAAGCTTTATGTGAACTGTACTTTCAATTGAGAACTACTGATTGAAATATTCAAGACCTTTTTTTCTTTTCTTACAAATTACACATACACACACACACACACACAAAGAGATAGGGAAACCAACAGAAAACAGAGCAAAGTATATTAAAGAAAATTCAGAGAAACCTTTCATTATTAATTACAGAGATACGAATTTAAAAAGGAGGTAGCAATTTATAGCCACCATAATTGGAAAACAAAAATTTCATATCACATCAAGTATTGGTGGAAGTATCCCAATGTTGATGGTGGGAGTGCAAATGGGCATAAGTTATTTCCATCTATAGTTGTTAAATAAATTAAACAATTCTCTTTCTGGTATTTTTCTCTGAAAGACTTCCCCATAAGTATCAAAGAGAAGTATGTACACATATGTATTGTAAACATTTTTATGACAGCAAAGAGGAGTAGCTTAAGTGGATATTCCCAGATAAAAGGGTATTAAAATATAAAATGTATGTGTATATGCAAGCCCAGATGTAGGTATGCTCCTGCACAATTCACATCCTCTCCAAGAATCAGAAATGAGAAACGGGATTTAAGCTCGGCTAGCTAAAAATACACAGGAGTGTATAAAAAACAAAGAATTGAATGAATAGCTCACAATATCCTATACCAGGGGTCCTCAAACTTTTTAAACAGGGGGCCAGTTCACTGTCCCTCAGACTTCGGGCCCTGGGACGAGTCGGCTGCTAAGCAGGACAGGCAGTGGCGGCAAAAACACCCGGAGGGCCAGATAAATGTCCTAGGCAGGCTGCATGTGGCCCGCGGGCTGTAGTTTGAGGATGCCTGTCCTATATGTGAATTTTAAAAGAGACCTTATGATATGATATTTGCACTTTGCAATAATTCACCTGTCTAAATGAACATGAGGAAGGTGGAATGGAAAGTTACTGTCAACTACTTGGTTGGGTTCATGGAGAGGAAGGGAGGAATCCAGGGAAAGTGTGTAACAAGAAGCCACTCAGTCTTCAATGGACAAATGCCCTGCTCAGACCACCGATAATAATGTGCCCCCAAACAACAAGGGGTGCTCTTTAATCAGTGGGAGAGGTGTGATAACCCAGGTGGGAGAAGGGATCCTTGACTCCTGCTACTCACTTCTTTGTTCCCAAGGAAAGTGACCTAAGCACGGCTGTCTTATGTAATAGTACCTACAGTTCCCTACAAAAATATTTTCTGAGCTTGCTCTTTGGTATTTTGTGTTTTATACCAGAGAATTAAAATGTTTTATTATAGTACTAGCATACTTAAAAGTATTTACACTCATAATTTAGACAAAGGTGTAAATAAGCAATTAGCTTTAAAAATAGGTAATTATGGAAGCACCTGTTGCTCAGTGGGTAGGGCGCTGGCCCCATATACCGAGGGTGGTGGGTTCAAACCTGGTCCCGGCCAAACTGCAACAACAAAAAAATAGCCAGGTGTTGTGGTGGGTGCCTGTGGTCCCAGCTATTGGGGAGGCTGAGGCAAGAGAATTGCGTAAGCCCAGGAGTTGGAGGTTTCTGTGACCTGTGATGGCACAGCACTCTACCGAGGGTGATAAAGTGAAATTTTTCTAGAAAAAAAAAAAGGTAATTATTTTTCTGTATCTCAAACTTACTACTAAATATGAAGATGTCCTTAATTATTAATGTATTCAAGTATGCCTCTGACTAGTGACTGGTATTCCTTCAAAAAAATATTTAAATGTAAAATACCAGCAAACATGGTATGCAAACAGAAACTATATTTTAATTTTATTTCATTGAAAAAGAGACATTCAGTTTATTACATGTTATTACTTATAAAGTGAAAAAGAATTGAAAAAGTCAATTAGAAAGAAAAATTAATGTCTGATTCAGAATTTATTCTTAGGAAAATCAAGTTATAATCAAGTATTTAGTGGTCACTTCATGAATATTGAGGCACGTACACAAACCACAGCTTGTGAGTTGTCATATAAAAATGTATCTTTGGCTTGGCACTTGTAGCTCACTGGTTAGAACATCAGCACATGAGCCAAGGGTGGCATGTTAGAACCTGGCCCAGGCCTGCTAAATAACAATGACAACTGCAATAAAAAAAAATAGCCAGGCATTGTGGTGGGCTCCTGTAGTCCCAGCTACTTGGGAGGCTGAGGCAAGAGAATCACATAAGCCCAAGAGTTTGAGGTTGCTGTGAGCTGTGACACTATGGGACTCTCCCAAGGGTGACATAATAAGACTCTGTCACCAATGTATCTTTGAGGTTTAGATAAATTACATTAGACTCATAATGTAATAAATTCACATAACTTATAGAATAATAGTTCTCTATATAAATCATTATTCCTAAGAACGTTTCCATAATACGTACAAATGCCAATTTGTTTAATTGACTATTGTTTGTTAGTGGGAGATTAGTTATTGAAGTACTAATATTTGTTTTTTTAATAATTAAGTCTATGGGTTAATTACATATATAATAAAAGTATCAGGTAGGGGCTGGGTGCTGTAGCGCACCCCTGGAACCTTAGCACTCCAGAGGCTGAGGCAGGAGGATGGCCTGAGCTCAGGAGTCTTCAAGACCAGCCTGAGCAAGAGCGAGACTGGTCTCTACTGAAAATAAAAAAAACTAACCAGGAGTTGTAGCAAGCCTCTAAACTATTCTTCCTGTTCCAAACACAGGTTAGCCTTTGACATGTGTTCACTAATTTAACAGTCTTTTAAAAAAAACAGGCAAAGAACATATATGCATAAACAGAAAAACTATAATTTCCTGGTGATTCCTTGCACCTGGTAAAACCTCCAATTAAAGTGAAATGCCCCATTCTCTGAACAGCATGCGACAGATGCAATACACCACTGCGGCTGTGATCTGTTGGTTTTTCTAGGAGTCCAGGCCTGAGATAATTGTTTCCCCTGAACTTCCACCTGTTTTCAAAGGCTTCTCCCATTTGTACTCATCTCTTCTCTCCGGGTACTTACTACTGTTAATTTCTTCACAGCTTTACATGAACTGAGGCTGCTTTGTTTTAAATTCTTCAGCTTGTATATTAAGTTTGATGGAACAGTACACGGTAGGGTAATCTAGAGTTCTTGTAAATAAGGCTTTATTGTCTGAGGTATGTAGATTTCAGTCCATATGCTCTGAATTTTGGACTTTTTCCTGGTCAATTCATACAGCTAATGCAAAAAGGAAAGAAAGTACTGTTCATATAAGAAGAAAAAGCTTCTGCATGTGAACAGATTCAGTAAAAGATAAAAGGAAAGAAGGAAAAACAGAGAGGCAAAAACCCCTTCTGTTTTCTCTGTGTACCATGAAGAAGAAATAGGGGGCATTAGGAAGAAGCAGGAGTCTCCTCCTGAGCAGAAATGCCAACCCCACATTAGCAACACTGAAAAGGAGGTTATCTTTCGGAGGAGTATTTTTTAAAGATGCAAGAGTGCTGCCAAAAAGAAAAAAACATGTTTCTAGGAAGCTCAGAGGCAGTGGGGCTGCTGTGCAGGGGGAGGGCAGGGCAGGTTTCTGGGAGGGGTCTGACTTTCTTAAATTCTTAGAGTGGCTCCTGCTGTCAAGCCAAAAGCTCTTGAGTTAGTGAGAAGTGGGCAGTACAAAAGCAAACACCAAAAGAATCGTCACCAAATGTGTTTGACCAAAAAGTCTGAGAAATAAACGCCGTTAGAAAATGATAAGGAGTTTTTCAATTTAAAAAAACTTTACTTCTAAGAGCTGCTAAGGCCTGATGAGGAGGAATCTCAATACAGAGTGCCTGGCAGAGCGAACTTCTGCCTTTAACATCTCACTCCGCAGACTTTAAAGAAAATGTGACTGAGTATAGTGTGGAGTGCATTAGAAATGAAAACTAAAAAGGGAGTATCCAATTACTTTAAGTATGATCATAGTGAAGCAGAATTCTCTGATATTCGTATCCCCTATGCAGGGCAAAGGTTAGCAGAATGATGTTCTTTGATTTTTCTTAAATGGTATATTATTGAGGCATGCAAATAATGTCAACAGAAGAGTTTCCAAGTTTTATTATGAAAAGATACTATACCGCTCCATGTATGAAAATATTGTTGGTCATGGCAGCAAGTGTCCTGGTATTTTAAATGCTGACTTGGGATCAATTAACATTGAGGCAGAAACAAATATCATGTAATAAAAAGTTAAAAGGCACTTCTGGGAAACAGAAAACAGGGATGCTCTTCATTTTTATGCACTTAAGATAAAAGAAGGCTGCCAAGCACAGAGCCCGGCACGTTCATAATATGAACGAATTAACCAAAAAGAGAAAAAGAGGGCTAAATAAAAAATGTGGACGCCTCTGGATCTTATATGCAGTAGCTATTACCAAGCAATAACTCAGCATTCTACATACTTGGTGTGTTCTGGCTTTATTTTAATCTCAATAACTATAATCTTACAATTGCATTTCAAAAATCAAATTAACTGCATACATTTCAGGAACTAAATTGCATTGTCACATTGTAATTTTTCCGTATATGCTTTGAAAAATAACGAAAATGGCCTACAATTCATGGTTTTTCTTGACAATTAACTTTATTGTTTTGGAAAATTTGTATAAAGAAACAAACTACATATTGGCTGGCTGTTTGTACTTATATTAAGTTGTTACTCTAGAGCTTAAAGGCAGCAGCTAGAAATATTATTTATTGGGATAATCAGATTATCTAATTTCAGACCAGCTAGGAGTAAGCTTTTAAAGTGATGTTCAAAATCACACCTACTTTGACAATATTCCGTATCTCCTGAAATGCCATGTGACACAAAAGACTCACTGCAGTCACAAGTGAAGTCTCCCTAAAGAGGTGACGCCTTTCCATCTTTCTACTTACTTATACATTTCTATGGCAGGAATTAATTTGTACTTTCTATTGCATTTCCATGAACACTATGGAAACGGCTCTTAAATATCTGTTCCCAGTAAAATATGAATTATAAAATATCTTAAATTGTTTTAAAGTTTTGAATCCCTTCATGATAAAATCCTGAAATTTGAAGTCAGGGTTTTTTACAACAAGCCAACATCAGGATGGAATTTACTGAGCTCGGGGCCTCTCATTATTAGGTTGTAGGGACAATGGTGATCCTGAGAGAATCTGGGGGAGATGAGAAGCAAAGAAAAGAAAATTCCTGGAATCGGTAGCCCTATACTAACTGTCTTCAAAGTGTGCAAAGAAGAACCTCTTTTCTGGACATGATCAGAAACAAGATGATGACCAGGAGTCAAAATTGCTGGTCTCAACCAAGAGATATTAAAAGAAAGAACAGTGGAAGTTTCGTTTCCTCCAGCAGTGGTAGACCACCCTGACTGAGAGCAAGGTGTTTGTCTTTTGGAAACCCAGGCGTGGCACCTGGCTGAGGGAGGGTACTGGCTAATGCATCCTCAGGCAAACTCTCCTCATCCCTAAGATGGCAGTATGATGAATCCAACCCATGGGGTTGCCTGAGGATTAAACACCACGAGTCCCCTTAGCTGTCTAATATCTGTAACCGCTGACTGTTTGTCATCATTACCATTCTTTTTCAGGTAAAAGGGAAATTAAGTCCCATTTACAAGTATAGAAGAAAGATAAGCAACAAAAAGAACTAAATGATTTTTTAATTCTCAAAGGTTAGACCACTGTTGACTCTATTCCTTCAATTAACTTTTACTATTCAAAGTGCTCCTATACACATGATGACACATTTCATTGGCTTTTTATATTAACTTTAAGACATAAACTAGACAATTTTTGTCTTCTCTATGGGCCAAGAAGGGAAGGGAATTTTGCTTATCTCCACTTCCACGAAAGTAAGGAAAAGACTACACAAAGAGAAATACCAAACTCTTAACTTCTTAATAAAGTAGAAATATAATATTTTATGTTTTCAAAGAAATACAATTTCACATAGCAAAATATTAAATATTTGAAATTTATGAAGGATAATATAGGGTATTTTTAAATAATAATTCTGCTACACAGATGTTGGAAGCTGGGAAATCTTTTAAAAACTCACACATTCTTTTATAAAGTTTACTAAAGTTTTATTTCTATCTCACCTAAAGAGACAGCATAGGATAATTTGTTCTAACATTTTCTAATTGAAAAAAATAAATTTTTAAATAAGGAGATATCATATTTGTTTTTGCAATTTCTTTAGTGTAATCTAAATTAGAAAAAATTTTAATGAACAAAATCGACCATTCTTACCAGATTTATTTACATAAAAATTACACCTGGACCTTCAGTTTTACAGTTTATTTTGTAAAAGTGAATGTAATAATTTATGTTTTACATCTTTACATTTAAAAATTATGAACCCCAAATTCTAAGATTCATATGATTTTAAAAAGTGATGTAAGATTTCTACTACAAAGTACTATAATCATGTTATTAGGGCATTCAAAATTAGGCAAACATATTACACTCAATTTCTTTGTTTTTCTTTATCAAAAGTTGAATTGTAGATTTTCTCCAGTCGTAAATCACTTCTGTTTTCAAGCCTTCAGTGGTTTCTCCTTCTCCCCAAATCAAAATACATACATTTTTTACTGCAGCATTCACAAATTTCCTAAATATCATCAGAGCTTACTTTTACAGCTGTATCTCTAATATTATCACACATACTTTAAATAATCACTAAATGTGTTAAATTCATTTAGTATTTTGTGCACGTCTACAATGGCTAAACACTGATAGATGCATTGGAATATATAAAGACAGGAACGATCGTTGTACTTGCCACACGGGATCTAGAAAGGAAAAGATACACAACAAATTGCAAAGCAAAGAAGAATGTTAGAAGTGATAACTAAAGGGCAAATGTCTTGCCAGGGCTGTAAAAACATATATTAGTTAATACTGATGGGAGGCAGAACACCAAAGCCTAGAAAGCTCCAGTGACAGGTCCAAGGTCACATGCCAGCACCACAGGGCCATTTCAGACCTGGGGTAGAGCACGTGTCATGGTGAGGCATTAGGAGGAATCTGTTAAGGCGGGACGACAGGGCAGGGTAATTTCTTCTTTTGCCATCAACCTAAAAGTTCCTCTCAGACTCACTGTGGCAAACTGGAAGCACATCTGTCCCTAAGACTCTTGGTTAACAGATTCCTTTGTACTTAGAGTTTACCCTTAAGAATGGTTAATGGCACCATCATATTGTGCCTTGAGTTTAGTGCTGACCAAGAGGTTTTACAGACTCCTGTTAGGTACAGTTTGGCTCAGCGCTGAGTGACAGAAAACCCAAACTGGGGTTTGATTCAAAAGAAGTTGGCTTGTCCCGTGTGTAAACATGTGACTAGGCAGAGGGGGCTACTATTTCTGCGTCCCAAGTATGCACACTATCCAAACTGATCTCGTGGTCCACGATGGCAGCCCTACGTTCCTGGCAGGATGCAGGGGGAGAAGTAGAGGGGAGAAAGGGATGTGTGGGTGCTCTCCTTTAAGGAAGATCTTCAGAAACCACCACATGACAGTTTTGCTTACATGCCTTTGGCCATGTGGGAGTCCTACGGCCACACTTATAAAAATGGGAGGTTGAAAAATAGACTTGGCTAATAATCCACTTACTGTGGAAACAAGTGAAAAGGATGTGGGAAACAAGTGAAAAAGATGGTTAAAAGTCTGGCTGCAACTCTCCATAAATATTTGCCAAATTAACATGAACATACACTTATTAATTCCTGGTTGTATGGCCAGTATATGGCTAAATATCCATTGTATAATTCTTGCAAAAATCGGATCTATTTTTTTTTTTTTTTTTGAGATAGAGCCTCAAGCTGTCCCCCTGGGTAGAGCGCCATGGCATCACAGCTCACAGCAACCTCCAACTCCTGGGATCAAGCGAGTCTCCTGCCTCAGCGTCCTGAGTAGCTGGGACCACAGGCGCCCGCCACAACACCTGGCTACTTTTTGGTTGCAGTCATCATTGTTGTTTGATGGGTCCGGGCTGGATTCGAACCCACCACCTTAGGTGTATGTGGCTGGCGCCTTAGCCACTTGAGCCACAGGTGCCGAGCCAAATCCGATCTATTTTTGCTGACACTTTACATATACATAAGCTATACCTTCCAGTGGTTAAGTAATTTTGGTTAAGGTGACAATTAATGGCTGGTTGAATCACACCCCCTGATTTTGAATACTCTATTGCTTCACTGTACAATATAATTCCTTGTGTAAACGTGCTTCATTTGCATTAAATATAAGCACTCAAAGAATAAGGAAGGCAGCTTATTTATTTTCACAGTATTTACCTATTCATTTAAAAATATAGACTGAGCAACCGAAAATGTTCTGAGTCTTGGAATACCAAAAGAATTGTAATAAAAATCATTGGGATTGGTGAGAATAAAACGTCGAGTCGATAGACAGTATTCCTGCCCTCATGAAACTTAATGAAATAATCTCCCACATAGTTTTTAATTATAAGCTGTGACAAGTGCTATAAAAGAAAAGAACAAAAGCTGTAAGAATATGTCTTAGGAAAAGCGAATCTGGTCCAGGGGCAGGGGAAGGGTCAGGGAAGGCTCGTCGAGATGAGAACTGGCACATAGGAAAGGCTTCATGAACACGGTGAGTGGATGAATCTACTCACTGACTTCAATGAAGAGGGGCATCACTCTGAAAGATCTTCTTTCTAAGCCTGGAATAAGAAAGTTGCCCTCAAGTAGTCCCATATGGCTGCAACTTAGAAAGTAAATTCTTCACATTTCCCAGAGCACAACTGTTCTTTGATTAAATCGAACAGCATTTGTTTTCTTGCAAATGTCCATAGAATGAAGTAGACAGTTTTCATATAAGATAATTTGAAATGTTTTATCTATTTAAGTAAGTTCTACATGGGCAAAGAAAAACTTACATATCACACAAATAGCTCAGTGAAAAAGGTAGCCACTCAAGAACTGAATTTCAGTCATCTACTGCAGATTTGAAACTGAGAACAATTTCTCAAACAATATTAAATAATGTACCCATGTCTCAAAGTTTATCTACATCTTTCCAAATCTAGGTTAATGCTCCTAAGAAAGGAAAAGCTGAGATCTAAAGGCAGTTTTATTAAAATGTCTTTTGTTGTTGTTGTTCTGCCCCATAATCGCATGTCTGTTTAGGAGCTCTTTGAAAGCTGCCATTATGTAAAAATACCAGCCTAGGTTGGGCTCCCGCTAGGAAAAATTAGATAAAAAAAAAAATCACATTTACTTCTAAAATTCAGTATTTAATCTCTTACCAGCACTAATGATAGTAGTAAATATCATTAAGCAGTAGTAAGTAGACATGAGGATAACATAGTTTTTTAAGTCTGAGAAATGAAAATATAACCTATGTATTTATGGACTTAGAAAAAATGCCTCCAATATATTGAAATATTAAATGTTATAATAGAAGCAAGAGATTTGGGAGCCTATTTGAGGGTAAAAAAGGGAGGCCTTTATTATTTTTCAAGATCCAAAATAATAACAAGATAAAGCCATCTATACTGACTATACCAATGTTAGGATGAAATAACTACCACTTTAATTAAATGTATCATTTCTGGGGAAATAACTAGAGCAGCATCAACAACATTAAGAAAAAATACATGGAGAAAATGAACCAACATATGCTATAAAATGAAATGTTCTGAAAAAGGCAATAAAGGAGAATGAATACACTTATCCAGAACTGGGAGTTCTGGTCATCTCTTTCAAAGGCTCCTGCACGGTGGTTCTCCCCGGCAATCTACTATCTTATACACTGTTTGGATGGAAATGAAAATAATATTTTATTTTCTTCTCAAATATCTTTCTTTTCCTCAGTAGTTTCCTCAAATATCCTTTTCAACTCTTAAGTGGATGCCACCAAACCTCCCACTCCACCAGTGTGGCCGTGGGACTCACAAATGGCCAACAGCACATAAGCTGAATCGTCACGTGGGAGTGGGGTCACAGAGCAGTGGCGTCCACTTAATCCACTTCCTCTCTGTAGAGAACAACAAATTCACTTCTGTAACTTCATGCTGGACACTCTTACCAGGATTTTCTCCAAGTAATAATACTAAAAAAAAAAAGACAAATTCCTTTTCCTGATTTCTATATTGCCATCCTCATGTTCAAGCTCAAAAACCTGGAATTGTGTGTAATTTCTTTGTATTCCTTGCCTCACCCTGTCCCTTAATGCGGTGATCAGTGTTGCACCACTGAGTTCTTCTAACATTTAAAATTTTATTTTTATTTCAATAGCTGACAATCTAATTTAAGCCCTCCTTACACCTGCCTCTGGGTAGTGAGCTATAAAATCCTTGTAACTAGGGTCCCTGCTCACAGGCTTCAATCCCCTGAAAGCCCAATTCAACATTTATTCAGCGATATTTTACTCAGGGCCTCTTTGTGGACTGTGCCATGGTATCTTCTTAAATGCTAGTTCTCATAGTATCAGACCCTGCTGACAAGCCGTGCACAGCCGTGGAGGGCCACCTTAGTCTAACATTGACATATTTCCACATTCTGGCATTTCCTTACCTTTCCAAGCTTCCCCCCTATTATCCCTACAGGTAACCAACTCTTCCCTGATTAGGCTACGCTTTCTCCATCTTCATTATGACTCTGCTTCCTCTATTCCTTCTGCCTGGAACAACTTCCTTCCTGTCGTCCTCAAAGATACTGAATATGCTAAGTTGCCTTTAATAATTAAAATGCATTTCAATGTTTTCCTTATATTCTGGTTTCACAGAAAATAACCATTTCTTTTCTAAAAACTCCTAAGACTCAGCTGAAAATTTAACAATAAAACATCTGAAGACTGGTCTCATGGAGATGTAGGTGTTATTACAACCCCTTTACTGTTTAATTATGATTTAATTATTGATGGGCTCAAGTTACGGGCAAAAGTCCTTTGGAAATAATTACACGTTACCATTTCTAGTTCATGGAGGAATGTGGATTTCACCTAAGGGTGACACTAACACAAGCAGGTTAATACAAAAACATCACCAAGGCACCATGAATAGTCAGGCCTTGGATTTGTAATGTCTTGAAGCCATCCTTTACTTTAACATGTTTTACACTGATGTCTCATTTTGAAGAGCAATGTTCTCATCTCCACCATCTTCATTTATTGAATTAAGTTGCTTCTAATAATGAAAGAGACACGTCCAAGTTTAAAATATGTTGCTGTCTGTAGGGACTAGACTGTGAGTTCCACCAGGGGCGTGGTTAGCACTTTTTATTTGTAATCACCAATATCAAAATTCACCGGGGGTGGGGGTAGGGTCTGCATTTTATGCAATACCTTGGCTTCTAACTATGACCTACAATTCAGAAACTCTAAGGATGAAAACCATTTTTAAAAAGGATTTCTAGGTAATTTGTATGTAGTTAAAATTTGAGAACCATTGCCCTAGGCTAGAAGTGATGAACTGCTTTTTGGTACACAAATATGAATTTCACAGGGTAAAATAGTTACTTTATAAAGCCCCAAGAAAATCCAAGATTGTCCTCAAGTACTCACCTAAGTAGTCAGGTTACTAACTCGCCCCAAATGTAAAAGGGAGCCGTTAAGGAAAAGATAGTGTGGACATTACACATGGTTTAGAGATGCCTAGGTTTGAATTCCAACTTCGCAATTTACAAGTTTAGTAAATTGAGAAAACTTGCTTCTGTCTGTGCATAGATTTCTCCAACTGAATAACGGGGATAGGAAGAATATCAGTTAGATGGACTCACTGTCGACACATGTAAAGCAGTTAAAACACACATGTGCTAAAAAGCCAGCGATTAGATCACCAGGTTAATCACAGTCCTATGGACAATGAATCCCATCTCTAACGTAAGTATGGGGTGATTCTAGAACTTTTTCTCTGATTCAGTCTAACTATATTCAGTCACTTTTAAACAACAGCAAACTCCCCCAAATAGAAATGGTTTCAAATTAACTGCTACCTCTAGAAAGTAAGGCTTTCAGAATCAGGCCAGGTGGCTTGGTACTCAGTCACATTTTCAACACAAGGAGGTTTTCAGTGAGGCATTAAGGCAGAACAAATTTGTTCAGTGTCTACTGTGAAAATAAGGAATTCCTTCAGTTCAATCCAAACAGCAATCCCAGTAGCTCCCAGAAGATAAACATGAAGAAACAATCAAACCTTCAGCTCAAACTCCCACCTCCCCTGCTTCTCTAAACTTCTCACCTCCAGGGGCTGAGCGCAGGCTGCCAGTAAACCTTCCCTGCTCTTGAAGGAGTCGCTGATGCAGTTCTATGAGAACTAATTGTTACATGAGGGGCAGTAAGTGACTCTAATTCACAAACTACATTTCCCACAGGCAGGTCTTAGATGCCGTTTTAATACCTCTGGCTGAAGCTGGATTCAGATTCACAAGGGAAAACCGAAGAGTGCATTTAGCAATATAAAACAAAAGTTTCAATAAGAAACTCTGAAAAATGACGGAGCTCAGAGTACTATCTCCTTTGGTCCTAAGTGCCAGCAATTGGAATAAAAAGTCCAGGGGGCTGCACTGCTGGTCACAGGAAGGGATACGATTAGGGAACCCCTGTCAACTGGCCATGGTTGCTCTTGAGGTAGAGCGTAAAATCCAGGGTTATTAATTTTGAAATTTTTGTCATGAAAATGGCAAGTTGCTATTTTCAGTCAATTCAGGTTTTCTCTCAGTTATTCTACAGTATTATGAAATTTAAAAAAAGTCACTCTGGTAATGTTCATGAGACAAACAGAAACCATGTGACGTATGACCAAGGCTGAAATGTACAGCAAGTATAATGAAAAAAGTTTTTTTTCTGTAAGGGTGGTTAGTTAACTTATGTACCAAGAGTTAAGATCTAACCTGAATCCTTTAAAATTAACAAATGAGTAAAACTAGTATTAGTATACATATGGTAAATAACCAAATAGTTTGAGACCAAATATATTGTTTTTTTAGTACATAAGCATCAAGTTATTTTTAACCTAATGAATTTTATGAATTTTATGAATTTTTATAAAAAAAGTAATGTTTGTTAGAAAGTGAGTTTGTATAAAAACTCACTTCTAATAAAAACCTTAAATAAAAAAAAATCATCATTTCCCATCTGAGATCAGGGCTGAAAAAAAGATCAGGAGGTAGAGCGACATATTTATAGGGGCATATAATTACCCTTGGAGAGGGGTTTAACATGGGGGAGAGTGTATCTCGGAATGTGGGTTCTTTTCAGGAAAAGCAAAACAGGGCAACATTTTCCATGTGAATGAGGATGTGGTAACAATGGATTAGATTCTGCATGTACGTGGTTCAGGTTCTGTCACCAGGAAACAACTTAACCAAGAAAATCGACTTCTTAAATTCTAGCCTTATAAAAAGTGTACAAAAGTTTACACACATTATATACAGACTGTGGAAATGAAATAGATGATTAGTCTCTTTTTTGTTTGTTTGTTTGTTTTTGATAGTATTCTCAATCCCACAGTTATTTGTAACTCCAGAAATACGAAGCTGATTTGTGCCCACTTAGCTCTCTTTTGGGCCCATTAACTATTTTTTTTAATGACTAAGTCAGTTGGTGTTCCATGTAATCACTAAATTTTATAAGAAAGAAGAATCTCACAGCCATTTAGGAACACTCCCTGTTTCATGGCTAAGAAATAAGGCTCACGTGTGAATCACTGCAGAGCTGCATGCACTTTTAAAGAGGCCACCTGTCTCCCTCTAGTCCAAAGACTCTTCACGCATCGCTGATGTCTCACTATCTTTCCTCCTTTCTCCTTGCTGTGCGCTCCTCTCCCTCCTCCCACAGCCAGCACTACTTGCAGTTCCAACAACAAAGTGTGCAGATCATCAAGCAGAAGTGTTTATTTTATTTATTTCTCTTTTTACTATACCTCAAGCAATACGCCCCCCAGTTTGATAAGCAGATGAGACAGGTTACAGGTTTTACAGAGTGTTCTAGATGACCTGCAGTGGGTCTGTGGAGCAACTCACAAGTTTCTGTTTTTACCAAGTGGCCCACAATTCGTATGCACAGTCAAGTTTGTGAAGTAACTGTCTTTCCTCTCACAAATTCAGAGGAAAGGAACATATGAAGGTCCTAGTCACATTTTTAAAAAGGTGATATATTAGTTAAAAGAAAGAGTTCAAAACCTAATTTTCTCATGGATAAAGTACTGAAACTGAAGCAATTAGTGGTGCATTAACTTTCAAAAGAAAATTACGGCACTGCCTCAGCATGTTACTACACGGTATCCATCAGATCTATCAGCGTCCTACAAGATAGCTTATGTAACAGAGTGTAATGGGGAGTTCTCTCCTTGTCTTCTATAAATATTATGCTAATACAGCTTCAGTTTAATGAAAGTCCTACGAAAAATAGGTTGGTCTGATACAATAAATTATCATGATTCAAATGGAATTGTTAGCAGATGGTGGCAGACCAGGCCCCCGATATTTTTTGTTGTGTTTACTCTGTTTACTTTCCTGTTTCCTAGATTCAGAGCATCCTAAAGGCAAGCTGTCTTTTTTTCTAGCACCTATTAGAGGATAGAGTTCAGAGTACATATTCTTTCACTAACTCTTGAATGGATGAATCCATTAATGAATTTCTAATGACTAGAAATTCAACACATACGCGTTCAAGGAGGAAAACATACATGACCAAAATCAAGTAAAACTTTTGTAAAATTACCACACATAGCTATAATGTAAAATAAAAATACAAAGAAAGAGTAAGTATCTTTAAAATAAAGAAGAAATAATCCACCTGGTTCACTTCACCGACTAATGTAAATTTTTAAATAAGGTTTTAATATTTTTATAGCTAATAATCCAAGACCGATTTCTATAATTGTGCAAAGTTGCTATTTCTTACACATTTGTCAGAAAAACTGGTATTCTAGGATGCTTAGGAGCTAATGTTTAATGTGATGGTTAATTAGCATTGGAAAAACATCTAGATGAAGATATATAGGTCAGAAAAACGTGCAGAAGGAGGAAAAAATGTTCCTGTTTAACTGCATGTACTTTACTAACCCTTTAAATGCAGAACCAATTATGAACATTGTGGTGCTATCACTCATTTCTTACTGAGTATATAAATTTGAAATGGTGATTTCAATTTTTATTTCATCAGGGCAAGGAAGATAATAAAACTGAATACTAATTAGTGTATGTGGGTCATACACCTGAAAGATTAGACGAATACTGTGCTCATTATAACTGAGTTTAAGCAAAGTACTCAAATGTTCCATGTGAAGGACTGAATATAAATAAAAGAATTAAGTGGCAAGGGAAATCAATAATGAATACTCAAACGCACGAAATGATACATCATTAGACTTGCCAGATTCTCTTAGATACAATTTTTGTTCAAGAAATTAACAAAGTTTTATTATAAAACATAACGTAGAAAATAAGATGTTAAATAATGCATAAGGAAATATATATCTTGAACACAGACACTACGTATTTATTGAATAACAATGGAGAGCTTTAGTTTTCCATTACATATGGTTTTATATTTACTTCAACTGTGTTTCTCTAAGAGTTCATGATCATCTTCAGACAAAAAACAAAACTATCATCATCATTATTCTACATCCCTTAAAAGTAATATCAGTTTTTAATTATTTTGCTTAAGATGATAAACAAAATCATTTAATTTAAACAGTACATTGCCATACTGAACCTCAGAGTCAAAGCATTCTATGATAGATATAATAGAGATGGGGGGGGTCACAGTATATGGCACACCTCTTGGGGGTGGGAAACAATTATAAGAGGGACTTTATCTAACAAATGCAATCAGTGTAACCTAATTTACCCTCAATGAATCCCAACCAATAAAAAAAAGAAAAGAAAAATTAAAAATTCATACTCAAATAAATAAAAGACATTACATTGCCCATCTGCATTTTTTTGAATGTGAATGTTACTTTTTTCTGCATTATTATTATTATTGCTCAATATTTCGTTGCAGCAATCATCTGATTGCTTTTCCAAATGTATTTATCTTCATTCATTCCTTGTGAGGTTTTTGTTTCTAGTCCTCATCTTAAACATTGTTATTGTTATCAAATTTTAAGCCTTTTAAATTTGTGAAGGCAAAAAGTGGAAACCAAATAAACACATGTACACATATAGAGAAAATTAAAGTTAAAAAAAGAAGAGCACTGAACTGAAGTAAAATATTAGGACACTGACCTTGAGAAGGTATCTGGTTAAAAAGGAAACTTTTATAACACTTCAGTGTTTGGTGGAGTGTTTAATAAATCTTATAATTTGATAAAGCAGATTCTGAAAGCATAAACGTTTTACTTGCAATGCAAAATGAAAAAAAAACACAGCACATTATCCTATTCCATTAAGGTTATTTCTACCTTTAGTCACCGGGACAAAGGGAATATTTAAAAGTGTGTACGATACTTTGAAAGGTAGAATGATGCACAGTGTTGAGAAAACAATAAACTGGGTAGAGCAAAGTGAAAAATTTAGACAGGAAACATTTATAATGTATTTCTCGGAGTAAATACTGAAAAAAAAATGCTATTTCTTGTTTATTGAAACACACAATCATTTAAGCTGACAAACATAACTTGCCAAACAGAAACCCTCACACAAACTCTTATATCATCTCCCAATTGTTAGGCCATTTCTGCTAGGAATATTAATGTCTAAAGCTTAGAACGGCAATCTTACAAATACATTTCAAAATAGTCAACTAGAGTTATTTAAAATGTCTCCAGAATAGTTATTAGTAAATAAAATACAAGCATTTTCTGTTACTCTGTGTCTTATTAGAAACCTTCATTGGATCATCGTTAGTCTGTGTTCAAAACTGTATTCCAAAATCTGGAATTCTTTCTGCAAATGGGGCTATGGATTCAAAAAGCCAAATGTAAATTAAGAAGAATTTTTGGCAAATGCACTGCAATTTAAATACATAAAACAAGAATTTAGGGTAGTAAGATGGATAGAGCTATAACAATAAAAGAAATATATGTATATGATATATAAGATTTTCTAATAAACTGAGCAAAGAAGTATCTGAAGGAGCTTTTGGCTTAGTTTTTAAACTATGGAAGTCTTGCTGCTACTTGGCCATAAATCAGTTTTTTCTTATATTAAATGCCTATAAGCCAGCCCTTATATAGTACACCTAATAATGTCACATCAGGAATTTTCATGTGCCTGTAGCTCAAAATATGTACAGATAAAACAGATCAGTTACCTCACCTAATCAAAATTCTCTAATAGCTCCCCACTTCAATGGAGTAAGTAAGGCTAATACCTTTTAGTATGAACCCTTTGGCATGGCCAACTCACACACTAAATCTGAACACATGCCTCCAGCAACTTGTCCTCAGGACATGATTTTCTACAAGATATTCCCAGATGCCCATCTGGCACCTCTGCTCATGCTGTTCCCTGGGAGTCTAGTTTTTCTTGAAAGCTATTTTCCCAGGCCTAGTCTAAAACTTATTTATCCCATGTGACTTTCTCAAAATAATTAAGTACTTCCTTCTCTGACCCATGGTATACTTCCCTTTAGCACAAGTCAATGACTTTTTAAACAGTTATCAATGTGCTTTTCCCCAACAGAGGGAAAGTCTTTCACAGAAATCAGTTCTGATCATCTTTTTTGTTCTTCTAATATCTAGCTTACTGTTCCACTTTATCTAAATGCTCAACAAGCACTGAAATGGATAGAATATAAGGTTCTGATAGGACAACTGTCCAGGCCGACTCGGGGAAATTAATTAATTTCTCAGCATATTGTAGTTTTCTCTTGTTTTAAAACAATAGGTGGTGGATGACAATGAATGACCTAGGAACTGAAACATCTCAGCTACTGAAAGAAGGTGCATTTGGAAGTACTGTGATGTGTATCCTGATCCACTGTATATTTCATACTTGTGTGCGTGTATTTCACTCCACTTCTTAGGAATGAAATAGATATAACTTTGATAGTCTTGAAGTATCCTAGGCTGCTGCCGAATGTCAGCACTGTGCTAATGACACACAGCGCACGAGAAAGCCCCTTCCTTTGCTATGTACATTAAAATAGTGGCATATAACCTCAAGCAATTTATCGTTTTTAATCTCCTTATACACTTTCCAACAGAGTATGTACGGTTCCCACATTTTCAGAGTTTATGGCTAATTTGAGCTTTTAGCTAAATCCTCTAAATCACTGAATCAGGAAGAGTCACACTGAGTTCTCACTTGTCTGCTTTCTTAAATGACTCGTCATTTGGGCAGTTACCTTGTCCCATCCCATCTGTTACCTGAATCCATGGCCATCTGTCATTTTCTGCAGCCGTCCACGCATTTATCAGCCCCTTCTTATTAAGACGTGCATAGTAGGGATACCATTTCTGGAGTCCAAAAAGAGCTCGGTGAGTAGAGGAAGCTGTTATTTGCTGATTTGATATGATTCCACCTTCAATTCCCAACGGACCTGAGCATTCTGGGAACAAAGCAGAAAAAAGCACCAATGTTTTAGAAATAATACATATGCAAAATGTGACTGCATGATTTAATGGGAGATTTCTTTAAATGATTTGAACCTGTGCCCCCATGCCTTTTACACCTCATCCAGTTTACTGACTGCAACATTAAGGAAATGATTCTTGCTCTTCACGACGCTGTCTGCTTCTTCTGCTGTGACTGCGGCCACTGTACAGACACTTCCCTTCTGCATTACAATTCTGTATAATGGACTGATATCTTAGGTCCTTGGATTGTTGATCATGTCAACACAAGCATAATGTGCCTAAAAGGCCTTATACTTTATATCGCCGGAGATCAGCATGCCACATAAATCTAAAAGGCTCAAAAAACATGTGTCAATCCATTATTCCTTAACTAGCACTCATCTGAGTTTGTGTCAAAATCATTTTTCTACTAAGTTAGCGCCTCTCACTAACATAAACTTTTTACCTTAAATTTTTATATTCATTAAAAGTTATGCTTCCACGACAAGGGTGACGCGTAATTCTGTTAACATTTAAAGATATTATTAAAATAACCTGTGATGTCTTATAAATTAGAAAATAATATGTGAACAAATCGTTTTTATTAAAAAAGCAGGTAAACTCTCTTAATATTATACGTGATGCAATGTGTACAACTCAGTAAATTCACAACTCTAGATATTGGGATTCTGCAGTAACATTTTAAGTTTATTGTTGTTTAAATTTGCTACTTGGAAACTTACCGAAAATTTTCTGATAAAAATTTAAAATACTAAGATTAATGCATAATATACTCAAATAATATATTTACAGATGCCAAATATGTTAAATCTTTTAAATTAGAAATGGAGATAAATCCATGTTTATATTGTATATATAAAATTATATTATATATTTAATTTTTTTCTTTTTTGAGACAGAATCTCAAGCTATCACCTTGAGTGATAGCTTTATTATAGAGTGAGTCATTATAGCCCACAGCAACCTCCAACTCTGGGGCTCAAGTGATCCTCTTGCCTCAGTTTTCCTATTTTTAGTTGAGAAGGGGGTCTCACTTTTTGCCTAGCCTGGTCTAAACTCTTGAGCTCAAGCAATCCACCCACCTCAGCCTCCCAGAGTGCTAGGATTATAGGCATGAGCCACCACACCTGGCCTGTACATATTTCAATTTTTTAATTACTTCAAAAATTCACAAGAAAGTATATTTATTTTAAATAAGGTTTAAACATTCAGAAACTGTAAGTTATAATATAACAAAAAATAATACTTGAGTTTTATAATTTCAACAACAAATCATACACTATACTCAACTTTTTGGCAAGTTTAGATTTGTACGATACGTATGATAATCCTATTATAAAATGTACTACAATAATTTACCAGAATTCCTGAAAATAAAAAAAGACTGCAATGTCATTTTTAAATGTTCATCTGTATAAGTGCCAATCATGCACATTTTAATTACTATAGAAGTCTAATATTGTTAAGTAATTAAATGTTTACATTCAGACTGAGCTTGAAAACATGAAAGGAAGTATTTGGCAGCTGGATTATAATGTTTTTAAAAGTTAAGAAGCTATTTCTCATTGGTAAACCTTTCTTTTTCATTGTAATAAACATGCTTCTTGTTTAAGCCCATCTTCTGAGAGTAAATAGCTCTGATGGCTTTCAAACCTTTAAAGCACTTTTTTCTTTTTTTAATAAAGAGGATAAAACTATGTGGATATATAATCATTTTAATCAGGACTATATCAGTAAGGATGACATTAACATGGTAAAAATTGCATCTTTGCTATTGATAATTAAAAAATTATTCACATGATATGTTAGATCTAGATAATAAGATCTCATGTAATTAGGACAGTTTAACACTTTATAATGGCACAATATATCAGCTTGAAGTCATTAGATGGAGATGACATTCATTTGTAGAACTGCAGTATTAAAAGCTGCAGATAATAATCTAATTTCCACATTTCAAAAAAACCTAACACTGAAAAATCAAATCTTGATTGTCTGGATTCTTGTTTTGCTTTCCATTTTAAACTCCAAGAAGTTTACAGACTTTTTTTTTTTTTGAGACAAAGCCTTAAGCTGTCGCCCTAGGTAGAGTGCCTTGGCATCACACCTCACAGAAACCTCCTCAGAAACCTCCAACTCCTGTGCTCAAGCGAGTCTCCTGCCTCAGCCACCCAAGTAGCTGGGCCTACAGGCATCTGCCACAATGCCTGGCTATTTTTTGGTTGTAGCTGTCACTGTTTGGTGGCCCGGGCTGGATTCAAACCTGCCAGCTCAGGTGTATGTGGCTGGTGCTTTAGCTGCTTGAGCCACAGGTGCCAAGCCAGACTTCTTAAATATATTAAGAAACTTTCATGATGACACTCTGAATTTAAAGAGTGCAGGAGGCTGGCTTGTTAAGATTATTGAAATTAAAGGAGTCTCAAGGATTTTGTCCTTGATTTGAACGGAATAATGCAGCAGGTAAGAGGGTCCTTTATTGCAGGCCACTTATCACGCAGGCCAGGAAGTAGAACAGCAAAGGTAGAGAGATCCAACATTGATTAATTACACTGTTTAATAACCTTAAAAAAAACTCTTGTCATTTAGTTTCTTACTTTTAAAGACCTTATGTTGGTCATCCAACTCAGGATTTGTAACCATTTTAAAAGAGAGAGTGGATCTCAGCCGTACTGTTGTGTAAGTCTACTTCATCAGAATGCTTAACCCACCGACCGACCTCCGTTGATTAGCTAACATCTCAGCAAACACACTGGCTGTGATATTGCATTATCAAATAAGCACATGCCAGTGAGGGATTGTCAGTATGTACTTGCATGGGTTCCTTTACCACAAGGCTCCCAATCACACACTCGTTCATGAAAATAACATAATTCAAAAAATATATGTTGACATACATTCACGGGGTTCAAAGTATTTTCACACCAGCTACCTCATTGCCCTGATTTCCAGTTTATGAGTGTTTCTTTTCCCAGTTCTCAATGCTACAGTGTTGCTTTTTTTTTTTTTTTCCACCAGAGCATAAGGCTATTTTATTTATTTATTTATTTTTATTGTTGGGGATTCACTGAAGGTACAAGAAACCAGGTTATACAGACTGCATTTGTCAGGTATACCATACTGTTACTGTTTTTAGTAGAAACTTTTACAACATTCACATACATACTCTATCATTTACATACAGTCAGAAAACTCTCACCAGAGTAAGCATGACTACGCAGGGGCACTTAAGGAAGCGTGAGTCTGTGACACAGCACAGACAGCAGATGTTAATTGTCTGGATTGTTGTTTTGCTTTCCATTTTAAACTCCAAGAAGTTTATAGACTTCTTAATCATCCTAAAAAACTTTCAGAGATATCTCAGACTTGGGTTGGTGATACTCAGTTTTCATCTGCTTTAAAATTGAGGTTATGATCCAGGCATGGTGGCTCCTCTTAGCCCTCTGGGAGGCCGAGGTGGGGTGATTTCATGAGCTCGGGAGTTGAAGTCCAGCTTGAGCAAAAGCAAGAACCAATCTCTACTAAAAATAGAAAAATTCACCAGTTGCTATAGCAGGCACCTACAGCCCCAGCTACTTAGATGGCCAAAGCAAGAAAGAGGATCACTTGAGCCCAAGAGATTAAGGTTGCAGTGAGCTATGATGATGCCACAGCATTCTAGCCTGGGCAACAGAGTGAGACTCTGTCTTAAATAAATAAAAGATAAAATAAAAATAGAATAGAATAAAATGAAATAAAATAGAGGGTATGATGAAACCTTAGCCATCATTTATGAAGCAACAGAAAGGAATAAATGCTTTTGCCTTTGTATCTACATTGTCAAAAAATAATGAACTTGGTTCTCCCCTAAGATCTTTTTCATGCTTCTCTTGAAGTGATCCTGGTCTTTCAGCCCATCTGGACATGCACGGGGACTTTTCCTTAGGCACTCAGAGTACACAGGAAGAACTCAGTACATACACACCAAATGTTGTTATGGGGCCTTTTTTCCTAAGCAGTAAACTAATAAGCAAAAGCAAGCCTTGTATATATTTCAGGGTGGAAAGTTGTCACAACAGCAGATTTTCTTCACTAATCATGGGGACCACAATCAAATGGATGTCATCATAATCAAAGGTCCAAAATCCAATTTCCTTTTGCCTGTGCTGTCCGCTTCCCCAATGTCCTATTAAACTCAACAGTTATAAAAACTAATGAAGGAACTGCAATTCAGGATGCAAATGATTATACACCTAAGCTTCAGTGACCTTCAACAATTAATAATAAGATGGTTAAGAAGAAAGGCAATAGGAAGGGTCACGTTGCTTTTACTATCAACACATGGGGAAGAAACACAAAAGAGGAATTGATGACTGTCTGCAGGGTGTGCATCTATACGCGTTTTCTCACTTGGCCTTTGGAATAATACTGCACGGAGAACGGTTAGCATGTTTATTTCATGCACGAGGAAATTTGGGAGGATGAAGTTAAACAAGTAGAAGACGAGTCTGAAATTCAGTTGAAAAGTTCCGTCATTCTTCAAAGTTTGATCCTGACCTTTTTCTTCTGCTGTTTTACGTGGGGAATGTGTACTGTCCTTACATATGTTGGGAGAGAAGATAGCACAATGAACACAGAACATGTGGAATTTAACTAGAGACATTCAGGAGTTGAGAGAGCTTTACCAAATTGGAACATATGCATGTATTAAAACAGTAGGTAACAGGGTTGGCCATCAGTTGCAGAATAAATACTGGGGGTTTATAGTGGTACGTGTCCCTTGAGTTGTAAAAAAATGAAGCAGATATCATTATTGGCATATATACTGCTTTCTAATACAGATAAGGTAATATCCTCTCATTATTTTATTGACTTCTGGGAGTCAAGAAGTCATTTGACTCCTGTGGCTCAAGGAATAGGGTGCTGGCCCCATATACTGGAGGTGGCGGGTTCAAACCCAGCCCCAGCCAAAAACTGTACAAAAAAAAAAATTATTGACTTCTTACTATGTGGCCATACATCCATACTCCATCTACTTATCTAGTCTCTCTTCATTTAATTCAATTTTCAAAATATGTATATTTAAGGTCTATTATTATATCAGGCACTTTTCTAAGAAGTCATGATAAGGGGATGAAAAAGGCAGAAAAAGGTCTTTGTTCTCCAACAGTCCATATTCTAATAGGGAACAAATAATAAACAATCAAATAAGAAAACGCAATGGTAAGTGCTATGAAGGAAAAAGAAGGGTAGTTCAAGTGAGGGCGTGTCAAGTGACCTTTGGATGACCTTTCTGAGAGGTGACACTAAATGTGATCTCTGACTGGGAAGCAGTCCCCGGCTAGGGTGCTGGAATTACAGTACCGGTTTCCTCAAAGACTTTTCTGCCCAGTAGGGAAGACAGAAATAAGAACATTTTCATATAATACGGCAGAGGCTGTGAGAGTGGATACATAGGATTCAGTGGGATAGGGAAAGAGGAAATCCAAACACAGCCTGGAGTTTGGGGAAAGATTTCCTGGGGAAAAAAAAAATAGGATGTAGCACAGTGGAGAAAGGGCAGCTTGACCCAGGAAGCTGTCTGCTGTGATGAGGATGTACAGGCAGTGCAGTGTCACTGGACCAAGAGGGGTCGGCAGGAGGATGGTTGAGAAATGGGGTGGAGAAGAAGAAAGACCCTTGATTATTTTGTAGGAGAGACTGCTAGTAAGACTTGATTCTATCAGTAATAAAGAGTTTTTGAAGGATTCTAACCACAGTCACATTTGCACTTAATACCACTTATCTAGGTCATTCCTATTATGACATGCAGGGTAGAATTAAAAGGTAACAAAACTATAGCCAAATAGTGAGCAACCCCCATCGTCCAGGTAAAAAGTGATGCAGGTCTGAAGAGGGGTGGAGAAAAGGAAGAGTTCAAAAAACATTTAAGAGGTAAAATTAGGCAGAGCTAGTTATGTCGTGTGGAGGAGGGAAGTGAACCACCTGGATTTCAGAGGACACACACACCATGGAGAGGCACTCACTTTAATTCAGACTGGCCAAATTTTGCAAATAACACCATTGAGCTTAAAGCCTAATTCCTCTCTTAAAATTTATCAAACATCATTCATGCTGCTGAATTTAACTTGGGAGGGAGGGTTTCCTTTTATTTCATCTGCTCTTCCTGCCCTGACCTGAGTAGGCTACTCATCAACTAGTACAAGACTAAGGTGACCAGACGTCCCGCTTTTGGCGGGCCAGTCCTGATTTTTAACAATTTGTTCCATGGCCCGTGGCGTTTTAAAAAAGTCCCGATTTTTGGAAAGAATGCATGAAAGGCTAGGCAACAGTGGGAAAATGGGAAGGGAATATACGGTTAATATAACTCTATTTGGGAATGAAGAGGTTAATGTAACTTCATTTGGAAATGAAAAGGCTAATGTAAACTCCCTGCTCCCCTCCTGGGCAAGGTGGCCCAGGTGGACTGGCATCCTACCCCTTTGAGCCACAGGCGCTGCCTTATACATAAT